>JAMKQA010078958.1:0-15646 GCA_024699735.1 Posidonia australis
ATCAAGGATTTATATATCAGCAATCCAGACAACAAAGTTTAATGACATCTATTTGATAAACTTTGACGGACCACCAGTCCACCACTCATTAAAATACATACTTTCGTGAAAGATAATGGACCACATCTATATAAATCAAGGATTTATATATCAGCAATCCAGACAACAAAGTTTAATGACATCTATTTGATAAACTTTGACGGACCACCAGTCCACCACTCATTAAAATACATACTTTCGTGAAAGATAATGGACCACATCTATATAAATCAAGGATTTATATATCAGCAATCCAGACAACAAAGTTTAATGACATCTATTTGATAAACTTTGACGGACCACCAGTCCACCACTCATTAAAATACATACTTTCGTGAAAGATAATGGACCACATCTATATAAATCAAGGATTTATATATCAGCAATCCAGACAACAAAGTTTAATGACATCTATTTGATAAACTTTGACGGACCACCAGTCCACCACTCATTAAAATACATACTTTCGTGAAAGATAATGGACCACATCTATATAAATCAAGGATTTATATATCAGCAATCCAGACAACAAAGTTTAATGACATCTATTTGATAAACTTTGACGGACCACCAGTCCACCACTCATTAAAATACAAACTTTCGTGAAAGATAATGGACCACATCTATATAATAAGTGAAGATTGATCACACCATGTTGAACTAATATACTTAACACTCTTCATATGTGCAATCAATATAAACTTTGGTTTGCCACGTGAATAATATGAGTTGGAGCAGATCCATGGATCAAAGAGGAATAGTTTTATATTTTGAGACCAAAGTTCATACCTTAGCCACCATTGTACTGATAACAAGGCTCAACTGGCAAAAACACCAACACTACATCTTTCAAACAACATTATCATTCTATGCTGGTAACTCCATAATCTCAATTTAATTAGTGTGAAAATGCTAGTGCAATCCCAACATCCAATAGGCTTCAGCCTCAACAATCGATCAAATGTGCACTCATATGTCATTTTCCCCAAAGATATAATGTAAAAACTGTCCCATATGTGGTGGTTTCCACTAATATTTAAATAGGATGCCAGACTAGCACATGTTCTTTAAAAGCAACAGCTACGCTATTCCATATGAATAAACTGAACAAGCTCTATGTTCTAATCCCTACACTAAGATTCCAGAAATCCTTTTGAGAAGAACGCAATTTACCATACCTCAGGTTCTTGAAAAAATTATGAGAACTCAGATATAAAAAATGGAAAACACAGTACGTGAGGCTTCCCACTAATGTGGAGGACAGATGGTAACTCAGATTAGAACAAAATTCCATCAATGTAGTTAAAGAGCTGTACCTGTAGGTCTTGTTGTATTTATCATCATCACTAGAAATTTCACCAGAAAGATACATAGAATTTGGTGTAGGCTGTATGGACCAAGGATTTTGTAGAGGCAGTTCATCAGAAAAGTATCTTCTCCTGATCAACTGATAAGAGGTCCAATTTGTGTGAGTTTCCAAACAACTTTTCAAAAGAAAACCAGAAGTAAGAATAACACACTGACCATGTGAAAAAACTTTGATATAGACTCTTTGTCGAATCTTGCTTCTTTGGCAGCCTGTAAAGATCGTAGGGGAGAAAAGTTAATGTAAGTGAACAGAAAACTACTTCATGGGCTGCAATACAAATGCCAAAAACTGCTCCACAAACTTTAGAAGCAATATTCCAAGGTAAACTTGTCAGTGAAAGAAACTGAGACACTAAGGGCTACATGAACGAAAATTTCATAACCATGGTTTGGACTGACATAAACTCATTTACATAATGTGAAAGTGCATTTGGATGCACTTCTAAAGCAGGATTTTGAAACCTCTTGTAATTTGAGTCACATTTACTTTGAAATCAAGTTTCTTTTCACATTAGTCACAAGACATGGACATTATAAACGAAAGAACATGAAATGACATTTTCCTCCAGCCAACCACAATTTCTCTCTATCCCTCGCTCTTGTACAAGTTCTATCTCTCCCTCAACTTTCCCACTTTTCAAGTTCCAAACTAATGAATTTGCTAGATCATTTAACTCAACCATATGGGGAGTGTAGGGCAGATATGTTGAATTGAAACTGAATAATAAATACTCTACAATGTCCTATTTCTTTGACTAGCCTATTAGGCATTTGCCGTAGATCACCAATGAGTTAAGAGAGCAACACGAACAACAAGGTTTGTCGGTGATTACATTACGAGTGATTATAGATTCAACCAACTTCAAACCTATATCAAACTCCTTAAGCTAAAATGAGTGTAGCTCCTGAGTTCATCCCATTTTCACCCTTAGTTCTTGTTACTAGTATTGTATGTCAATATATTACTTAATGGCGCCCAAAGATTTAAGAGAAATATCATTTTAATGTTCAAGGTTTTAAAAGTATTGTAATAGTGTCTCAAGATTTACAATGTTCGACACACACAAGCTTCTATCAGCCTCCCATCCATCATGTGACCTTATGTGACTACATAAGTTATTTTTCACGACAACAATGCCCTTGTAAACCTTCCCTTTCATCAATATCAAAATGGCATCCAAGGTTTCATACGAAAAATAATGTCTAACACTATCAACAATAAACTTGTAATTACTAGCAATAAAAACTTTGAGACACCATTATTGTGTTTTTGAAACTTTAGATACTAAAATGGTATTTCATTCAAACCTTGGGACACTATTAAGTAATTTTTCAAATAAAAAAGGACATAATGGTCATTCAAGTATAAAAATTAACAACGTTAAGGATTTAGATGATTATGTAAACCTTAAGGCATCATTATGATACTTTTGAAACATTAGGCATCAAAATGGTATTTCACTTAAATCTTTTAAGGCACCATTAAGTAATTTTTCCTAAACAAAAAAGATTGTTCTACCTATAAATATAATGGTGGGGATTGTGGAACCACAAATCCCTAACCAACTCAGCTACTTGAGTTGGTTATTAATTTCACACATTTTAGTGTAAGGATATTTCTATTAAAATTTAAGTGATAGCACATGACTGGAGTCCTAGATTAAATTTGAACAAATTCAACGTGGTACCTTGGAGAATCATGAGGAAGACAGAGAACGTAAATGTTGGCTTTAGAAATGCAATCTATGATCAATCATTTCTACATTTATGGAGAAAAAGATCAATTAATTTTACTCCATAAAAATCATAATCATATGAGAAAGGAAATTGTTGAAACTCTTATGCATAAATAGAACTTTAAGTTTCGATAGTTGGACGACTACAACTACAAAGTTTTATCACACTTCCTAATACTCACTCTTGGCATAGAGAAACAATGATGGCAACTTCCATGGTATTTTCTCTCTCTTCGATTTTATTTTTTTCCCATTTTAACTAAGACACCCACAAACATAGTTCAAAATATGATAATAGAAACTCCAATATCACCCTAGGGCTCTTCACATACTTGATGATATTCTCATCCTTGATCGACACACCTCCAATGAGAGATCTTTGCAACCTTCAACACAAGAAACTACACTATGTCAATCTGTTGCAAGCCATGCCACCACAAATGTCCCAAAGATAACCTTCCCCTACTATATTATCCTAGTATTCATCTCTTAAAGGAATCTACTAAATTGTAGTGACAACCACTGCCTCCATGGTAAAGAAGCAACTAGTGTTCTACCTTTAAAAGTTCCATATTCCCATAGTTGAAATCCTACCGCAGTGGAGACCTTGATTTTCAACTTCAACAATGAAAAGGATAATGTTTCTTTTCCAACTGCAATGACTTTAACTTCTTGTTGTACGATAACTAGATTATGAAAACACAAATACAAAAAATTATGTAAATTGTCCTTCGTTTCTTAGGAATTTGTTTCAAGTGCCTTGGACATAGTTAGACCTTGCAATGACTTTCAATAACTTTCCCATATACTTTGCCAACACATTCCTCAAAAAGTCTCAAGGTGAAGTAAGCCTTGGACGACTTGGACCTTGCAATTCTTCTCTCTTCCCAATTAGGTTCTCACGTGGATTAGAAGTTCTCATATTAAAATGGTCTTGATAATCTCAAATTCCACAAATCTAGGCGTCTTCAGTTTCAGCAAAGATGTGGCAAACAAAGGTACAACCTCACACCTTTACAGATTAAGGATAGCTAGTACTACTTGATTCTATATGAAATACTTGTAGGAGAGAAACACATACCATTCCCAAGCAATAAACTAAGGGAACACATTCATCGGTACTACAATCGTTACTAAGCTTCCTTCCATAGATGAGTATAATGAGTTCAAGTAATGCTATAAGGCAAAAATCATTTGGTGGGATTCCAAACATGATTCATCAATTTGAAAGAGTAGCTGTCACTAAACGATTAATATACTATTTCATGCAAGTGGAGAAGGATGTTGTATGCAACGTTGTTATTTCTTAAGAGCATAGTTATTGAGGCGCCCGCCTCGGTGGCACTCAAGCACTATCAACTTGCTGGGAGTTTGAATGCCTAGCTTCATATTGGCTTAACAAAATACATTGCACGTTCACTTGACACTTATGGTAATGATAAACGACTTGTCTCACCGTAATCTTATCACCTCTCTCCATCAGAATGAGATATATCCACCCCTAAGTTTATCATTTTCTATATGATGTTACTGGCATGTACTAAATAAATCAAATAAATATTGCAAGTAAAGATTTTGAGTACAAGGAGCAAAGTGTGACCATAAGAAAATAGTCGTAGAAAATTTTACATGTTGACTGCTAAAAAACACTTCATGATGTAGAATTTTAAAGGAAACCTCTTAGGATGCATTTGGAGCTGCTATTGGTAGGAACCAGCTTTTGACATAGATGCCGAAAGTTAACTTTTGGTATGGATTATAGAAGCTAACTTTTGGAGTAATGGTAGAAACCTATTTGATAAAATAACATCCACATGTGAATTCTAGGTTTAGTATTGGTATAAAATACTAAGTTATCCCTTTTTGTCCTAGATCCAAAATAATATTTTTATAAGATACAAAATGAAAATCCAATAATGCAAAATATACTTATATGTCGATATATCATATAATTTTCCAAAATAAAACAAAGCAAAAAAGGACCCCACAACACGAACCCTCCAACCTCCTCCTCTCGGTCAACCCCTCCCTCCCTCCTCAGCAACAAATCCTCAATTCATTGAAAACCTAAGGTTTGCATGATTTTGTTCCATAGGCAATACATACAGAGCAACAATCTCTAACAAGAACCTCTTCGACTCCTTTAAGCGTCATCAATCCTCCACCTTTTACTCCTTCCCTCCCCACTACGCCCTCGTCCCCTCCTCCCCTCCCCACTAACCCTCCACCCCGAAGCTCCCTCCCACCATGCGCTGCCTCGTCGACATTGACTCGGTGCTGGGCCACCAAATAAAGAGCCTTAAGGACATTTACACCCTCAATCAGAAGCTCGACTAGGGCCAATTCGACGTCACCTACCTCTACATCGAGCTCACCACCAGGGACGAGTATGCCTACAAGTCTATCTCCAAGTGGAAGCTCATCTCCAAGGGTGACGTCGAGGACGTCATGAGGGAGATCCAATAATGCACCACCTGCCGAACCATAGCAACGTTGTTAGCATAAATGTGGGGTAGTTTGGGCATTTTGTTGGGATAAATGCTCATTTCAACCAGAAACAAACAAATCCTTGCTTTTGTGGTCACGTGTATTTTCAAAATCCAAAAGGCAACAACTTCTCCTAGAAGCGATGGCATGATGGCTCATTTGGGGTGACTTATGTATATTTTCAACTTCTCCCAGAATCTAAATCCCAATAGCTACCCAATAGCAGAGATCCAAACGCACCCTTCGTGACAAAATTTTCAATGTTCTAGTAATGTTTTGAAAAATTATATAGTATGAATTGCTGACTATTTCGAACCTTTTGAAATTTGTTCTCAAATGAAAAGAAAAAAAAGGCCAAGGGCAACAAGTGCATCAGTAAAAAGTAAACATTGTTCAATAAATAAATATAGGAGTTTCAAAGTAAATGATAGTACTTCAATTGCAATATTTTTGTAGGATGAATTCTTAGATCTCATAACATAATAAAATGCAAGGAGATACTAAATCAATACCCCAATAAGAAATAAAGTGAATAACCTCAAAATGAATTAATTTCAAACTTATATAGTTACAACACATTAATCAAGATCACAACCTCTGAGAATTTAGGGATAACCTATGGAATTATAAAAGAAGTAAGCAGAGAAAATAACTGCTTTTTGGTAAACCAAAAAGGGATAAAAGGAAAGAACTGTTGATGCTGCAAAATTATAATATTAAAGATGTATCCTTACCGCAATAAGGCATGAACTCCCGGGAAAGCTTTCTGTTAGTGGAATATCTTCACTGGATGAAAGCAAACCCTGCTTCTCAACCCACTGGCGAGCGGCATCCACAAGATTACCACTGCTTCCACTTGAACCCTGCTTATCAGCAAGATCAGCTTTATTACTGATAACAAGGTATGGAATGGGAAGGCCACTTGGTCCATATGTTACTTGAGGAGCTGAAAATGTCCCTATTGCAGCAATCTCTGCTGCCCATTTCTGCAAATTTGACTTTGTCCTTCTTTGAGAAAGATCGTGAACAAATATCACACCTGGATATGTAACCAATCTAAGTCTAAACAACTTGATGATTAAATTCAAGAATATGGTCTCAATGCAAAGGATGGTAATTGAGAATCAATTGTCTCCTAAAAATAGTTATAGCACGTATTAAAATGTCACTAAATGCAACTCTTTAATCTCAATTTTTAATCTATTTATCCATGAAATATCCTCTATCACATGAAATCCAAATTCATGTATATTGTTGGCTTGGAGCATTAGCAAGTAAAGGGATAGTTTTATAGAAAAAGATCGCTATGATTTCAATTGTTTGTTTCTTACCGTTGATTTGTTTGTAAAAAATGGCTCTGCAGTCTTTATATCTTTCATGACCACAGATATCCCAGAGCTCAACAAAGAAATCCCTGTCTGGATCACCTTTTATGCTGTTAGAAGAGCCACTGGCACCACCATAAGTCATATGCTGTAAAAAAAATCATTTAAGGAAAAATTCAGAAAAGTAACTTACTAAAATCAGATAATTGTTTTTAAAGAACATTAATCTGACCTTAATGCTAACTGTGCAGCCAATCGTCTGAGTTGGATGGGCAATTGCAGAACCTTTAGTTATAAGATGGACAAGTGATGTTTTTCCAACCCCTGTCACAGCAAATATCAAGCTCTATTTAAGTGGCAAGGCATGAAATTGAAGTACTAACCATGGACTTCGCCAAGGACTTCCCAAGAAGAAAGGAGGATAGGACTCAATTTTCATAGTGGTTGATGTAGAAGTGCTAGTTTGAAACCATATAATTTCAACAGAAAAAAACTTTAATTCTCAGTTTTCATGGAGAGCATACACAAACATTTTCTCTATGATTCTATTTAAGTTAAGAAACAAAGAATGCATTCCAAATGATCCATTGATTCAGTTTTGTAGGAAGCCAAGGATTTCATGCCAAATATAGAAAATCAAGTAGGTCCTCAAACAATCTGATTTAGGTTTGCGAGGAAAAGTGATCATAGACCGAAACTAGATCTCGAAAGGAAAAAAGCTTGCAGGGTATCAAGTACCAACACAATGTTAGTAACAAATGTAAATACATAGAATGCACCTTTTTAAATTGTTGCTCTATTACCGACTTCAATAGAAAAAAAAAAGTGAGAGAGACAAAATAGCAACAATGTACCGGAATCGCCGACGACGAGAACTCGAACCTGGCCACAGGGCGGCCCACCGTTCTGATCTCTGTATCCCCCCCGCTCCTTCTCCCTCCAGAACATGTTCTTACCACCCCCCACCCACCCACACCTATGCGGATCAAGCACCTCCGAACACACACAATCCCACCGAATGGCGTCAACTACCGACCGATTTTGACATACCAATTGCCAATTCCCATCTCAACGACGACCGGAGATCTTCCAGCACAGGAGATGGAATTGGGAGACGGAAGAGCAGAACAAGATCTGGAGGTGAGGCGGCAGTTCGAGTCTCGATCGACCAAATCCCTAGGCTTTTCGAACCGTATGTAAGCGCGAAATAAGAACTCCTGACTCCTGAGGTGAGAAGAGAACGGGGGAATCTAAACATTGGGCCTTTTATTATTATTATTATTATTATTATTTTTTGTAAACGCCTTTTTTATTTCTGTTGCCATTGCCTTGTCCACGGGTTTTGTGCCTTTTCACCGCCGTGTGCTCAGTACACTTGTGTGCGTGGGCGGTGTACGTGGCCTGTGAATTGGTGGTCCCTGACAATGACTGCACTGGCATTTGAATTTAAACGAAGTAATGGTCGGTAAAATTTTTAGATAATTTCTGGACATATAGTTTAATTTATATCTTTAAAAATAAAAAAATAAAAAAATAAAAAAATAAAAAATATTAGTCAAAGAGAAATTAAAGAAAACAGAAATCAACGTAATTTATTTTCTGTTTGATCAAATTTCTAGTTTTTGTGTTTGTCATTATTAATAAACAGAATCATGTTTTCGTTAGAATTCTAAGGATCTATTTGCACATTGGAAGCGAAAGGAAATGGAAAATATTAGTTAAAAGGAAATCTAAGGAAACAGAAATCAACGTAATTTATTTTCCATTCGATCAAATTTCTGGTGTTTATGTTTGTCATTGAAAAAAAACAGAAACGTATTTCCGTTGGGATTTTATTATGTCTAAGGAAGTAAATATCTTCTTGACTTTTATACTCTGGAAACGAACAGAAACCGTTTCCTTTTCTAACGGAGTCACAAACACCATTTTAAAAAGTGGTCAAAGGGAAACTAATTTCCTTTCATTTTGTTTCCTTTAGATTCTGATAACACAAATCCTTCCATAATTTCTTATTAGAAGTTACAATAGTCCAATAATTTTACCAAATACTACTAGTTTCTTAGAAACATGTAACTTTAGGAGTAGTGATTCTTTTACATTTTTAGAAGCTAAGGTATAACAACAACTTCTAATTAAAATGAGAGAAAGATTCGACTCCGTGAAAGGTACTGTGATTGGGAAAACATGTACACCTGGAGGAAATTATTGAGAGTTTTTGCGTTGATGTTAGCTTGATGCTTCCGTCACCACATCGTCGTACTCTTTTTTCGTGGTGTTTATATAGAAAAGCTTTTGAGGTTTCTCGTGAACGTACATGCGAATTTTGTGTCCGATGAGCTCATCTGCTTCTACGATCCAAAGACGAGGAAATGGTAGTTAAAAATTTAGGCCCACTTAGCATTCGAGCCGACGTGGGCAGGCTCGGAAACTTGCTTACGGCCCCTTCCACATTCCCTACATTTGGGTCCAGCAGATCTTAGTAAGTGCAAATGCATCTCATGCAATTAGGCTTACAAAAGTCACAATACAATGTAAAAAAGGAAAAAAACATGTAGGTACTGTTACGAATGGTGACGTTTTGAATTTCTGGTGGATCGAGTTTGAGGACGTTGTGGATTGAATCAACGAGAGTTTTGTGTTCTTTTGGTTTATAAGTTTAATATAAGTTAATAAGATAGTAGTGATAGGGATTTACTTGAGGCTACGTATAGAAACTTTACATCTTTCGATTGGACTACAAAATCAAGGGAGGGTAAGAAGTAGAGGAGAATTCATCGGAGATAAGAGGTGTGACTAAGTGGCGACAATGTGAGAGCGAGAGAGTTCGTTGATGAAAAGTATCGAAGATGATGGGTTACGTTTAGGTTGAGGTAGGTTAGATCTTTTGAGGTGCGATCGCTTTATGTGGAAAGATTATGAGATGTGTGGTGGAGCTGGATTCCATCCAATGTCAACCTTTGGCATTGAGTGACAGCCTTAGAGTTGGTCGGAACAGAGGAAGGTGACGACATGGTGAACAACGTCTAAGGTTCCTACCTTATTCGTAACACTAATACAACAGCTGCACACGATTTAACTAGGTGATTTGAATAATAAGCATGCAAGCCATTGATGGGTTGGCTGGTACATGGATATGTATTTTTTTGTTATTGTTTATGTTGCTCTATTTATTGTGGTGGTGGTTGACATGTTTTTTTGTTCTTCTGAAAATAGTAGGATTTCATTTAATGTAAACTTAGTGATGCATATGCCACCACCAAGCAATAAAAACCATAGAGGTCTAGATACAAGTATAATCTTTAGTTTGTTAGGGTAGCAGAGTATTTAACAAAAATAATCAGAGAACTTACTATTCTCAAAATCTCAATGTCTAAAATGAAACATTTCTAAAAAACTCCTAGGCCAAGAAGGGAATGGCCAAAGAAAGTCAAACAAACCCACCACATATAATGTCATGCACCAGGCTTGACTGAAGGGGATACAACTGGATCATCAATTGGGTTGGACAGGATCAAAGGTGTAGAGGAGGCTTACACTACATGGGCTTGATCTTAGTCATGTTGTATAGCTTGAAATAGATGAAACAACTAATCCATGACCTGTGAATAGGGTATTTGTCCAATAAGATGTAAGATGCAAAATTTAATATAACATTGAGGATAGAATCTTACCTTGCTACCTAAAAATAATAAAGTTTCAATTAAGCCATAGGCTCCATAGAATTGCAATCACAAGAGTATTTCAATCTTTCAAATTAATATTAAACTTAACCATCTTAAATAATGAAAAAAAATCAGATATACACATCTCATCCAAACATATAGTATTAATCAAGAAAAAATTTCCGACATTTTTTAGCCATAGAACAATGAAGGAAAATATAATCTGTAGTTTTCAAATTACATCCACATAACTCACATTGTAGTGTATTAGTCCAGCCACAGCGTATCAAATTAGATTTAAAAAGAATTTTGTCATTAGTAGTAAACCAATCAAAAACTTTGATTTTCAAAGGGATTGTAGATTTTCAAATGATATTCCTAAATTTATATCGTAAACTATTATCATTCAAAAAGCCATAACAACTCTTAACTGAGAAATTCTTATTAGAAGCTAGTGTCCACTCCATATGATCCTCTCCACTTGATGAAATGGTTGAGAATATGACACTTCTTATTACGTCCTAAAAGAGAAGTACTTTGAGAATCATCAAAGATGGAGTTGAGAATAGGATAGAATCAAGTGACTAGACATTAAAAAAAAAATCTTGTAGCTACCATTTAAATGTGGTATATTTAGGTGTACTATATGCATGCTTTCCTGTCCCTTATTGTTAACCAACATGACATCCTAAATCTTAACTTATGTATATGGTTAGTCGAGGAAATTTCTTTATAACTAATGCATGGGTTGCTAACTATTGAATCAGGGAATAGAATGTAACTTGTTTGTTTAGCAAATAATAAGAAAATACAGTATAGGGCCTAAGTCTAATCCATTTATTTATTACATATTGATCTGCGTATGTTTTACTCTAAGTTAGCTCTATAACATGAAAAAGATGGTGTATTCGATGAGGTTAATTATTTGATTAACTTAGGAATAGTGTTATTAAGATCTTAATTATTAGCTTTCATAATACAGATTGTATAAATAAATCACAAAATTACAGTATAGTCCCTAATTTTTGTTATTAGTTATTGAGCACAAAATCTTGATAACTACCACATGTTTAATCAAGAGCACCCACCATATTATGTTTAACGATAGTAATAGCCTTCCCATGAATAGGGTTTTAGGTTGTGGGTGGTTACCATGTGATTTTGCAATTAGGTCTAGTTTAGAAAAATTAGAATTGAATCTCAACATCGTAAAATAAGTATTGTAAAGTATTTTCAAGGTTAAATAAGAATGAAAACACATATTGAAAGATGGAACAATGTAAGGTATTGACATTTTGACTCTTCGGAGCATTAACCCTACGAGAGGTACATTGATCTGATGAGATTTAATGTCGGATCCTTTGAGAACCTAATGACAACGATAAGTTCATAAGGCTCAAATTTAACATCTACTGTTATTTGCACAGGTCGATATATAAGGTCCCCACTAGGTGTATATATGAGTCAGGTTTAGGATTTACCCTAACTTTAACCTGTCCTTTTTTAATAGGTAACGAATTAGGTGAATACTTGTCTTAAATTTTCTAACCACTACCTTATCCACTACCCATTAAAGTAACAGGTGGCAGGTAAGGTTGGCAAGTGAAATGGGTGGGTTTTATGGTTAAATCTAGACATATATTATTTCATAGGCAACTTGAGCACTCAGCGGAGAAGATAATGATTTGAATATTGGTAAAGACATGTATGTGCTTATTTATGTTGTTGGGTTCCAACCATAGACCTCACAAGCATCCCAGATATCAGAACATGTTTTTGAACTTAAGTGATAATTCTAGTGACCAGGATTAGTTGCCCAAGGTCTTGAGTAAACCCCAACGTCCCCATCGAGCAGGCTCTTGATCTTGATGACCTTGATCACGACATTGGTGGTGTCAGGCAGTTGCTTTGGTCCCAAATCTAGAATAATGCTCATGGAATTGAAGATATCGAGTTCCCTCAGCTTTGCATTGGCGATCCTGATAGCTTGGATGAGCTCCTGCATCGAACTCATTGACATGAACATGTTCTCGAACTTTAATGACAGTGTCCTTTGTCTTTTGTCTTGGCATTCCCTTTAATGATCAAGGCCTCCTTCGTCCTGGCATTCCCTTTAATGACAGCGTCGTGGACCTGGACGACATGCATCGAACTAGGTTCCGCATGTTCTCCCCCTTCCTCTGCAAGTCCCCACCTCCTCCTTTTCTTCGTACTCCTCCTCCTCATCGTTATCGTCTTCTTCATATTCTTCTTCTTCTTTGTCATCGAGCTCTAACTCATGAATCTTCGATGATGGCATTTTGAGAGCAGGGAGGAGAAGTAGAATAGAGTACACTTTACTACTACTGTATCGACATGATCCATGTTTGAGGATGTTTACTGTTTAGGGTTGAGACGTTGAAGACTTTATTTGATGTTTATATTTATATATGGGATATTAGGATGTTTAGGGAATTAGGGTTAATGTAAATTTACCAATTTATTCCTAGATAACGGGTTACCTATAGCATACTTCTCAAACCTTGATCCATTAAATTGATGAGTTAGCAGGTAACGGGTTAACAGGTCAACGGGTACACAAATCTCTACTTTAATCTGTTTCTAACGAATCAGATAGGGTCAGTTAACAAGTGATATTCAACCCACTTACAGTCCTAATTCCCATTAAATGAAAATTAAAAGGAAAATACTAGTATTCATGAGATAAGGGGAGTGAGAATTTGACTGAAAAACCATTTATACCAATGATGGGTGATCCAAGGGATTCACTAAAAGAATTAATAAATCTCAATAAAATAAAATTTATTTCATAGAGTATCGTGCATCTCTTAATATTTTATTTCTAAATAGTTTATTAGGTTTATTTCTATTCATGTAGTTAGAGGATGTTAGGTTAACATCTCCTGCATACTGAGTTTTTGTAAACTCAACTGTGATGTTGTTAACTGCAGATACACATGAGTTGTAGGATTGCCTTGCTTTGAATATGCTTGGTGATTGATACTTATAGTTCATCATTACACATAGGACCTGGAAAAGTTGGATGTTTAGTTCTTTAATTTGAACACTAAGTATGTAACACTCGTGAAATTCATTTTGTAATTATTTACATTTTAATGAATTTATTCCTAGATGGGTGTTACTATTCCGAGGCCCGTTTGTGTGATTTTGTGTTTTTGGACTTGGACCTCGTGAGCTGGCTTCTGTTTGCGCGTTCTCGTGCGTGGTTGGCACTATGCTTGTGGGTCCAGTTGTGGGTCCATGTGGGCCCCACGTTGTGGGTCGTTTGGTGTGATTGTTATCTAGTGCGGGAGGCCGATGGTTGCACTGTGCATGCATGCATGCAACTACCACTTTGGGCGCATATTTATATGCACGGTCGATGACTCTTCCTCCGCAACTCTCATCCTCTTCTTCCCTCGCGCACTCCTCTTCTCATCATCGGGCATGCCATGTTCTTCTTCTCCCTCACTTGCCTTCCTCCTTCCTCACTCTCCTCATTCACCCCCACCCTCTCCTCTCCCCGTCACTCCCCGTTCTCCCCCCTATTTCTTTCCTCTCCTCTGTTCGGTGTGCTTGTGTATTGGCGGAGGTGTGCGGTGATGCGCGGAGCTCCAGAATGGCGTCCCTGAGGTCATGGAGTGGATGTGGACGCGTGGTGTCGCCGGAGTTGGCCGGAGAATGGAGTTGGGTCGCTAGAACGTGCATTGCTGGTACGTACCTCCAACCCATGTTTACATTCCTAGGAATTGATAGGCTTGGACGAATTACATGGAATCTAGGTAAATTTACATTCTTAGAATTTATGGTGGATTTATGGACATTTATGCCGGTGGTTGTGTTTTGGGTCGTTTTGACCCTTATGCCTTCGTGATTTTATATCTTGATCCATGGTGAATGGATTTTGGCTTTGTTTGTTGGGTTTTGGAGTAGACTCGAGTGTCTACATCTTATGTTTTATGCAAGTTTATTGATGTTATTTGGGAGGTCTGATTGGAGGTCTCACTTTAGGTGATTTTGAAATATGTAGGTTGGGCCGTTTTTTTGTTTTTCGCTGAAATCGACATACCGAACAATTTTGATAAGCTATTTTTCTGTCAGATTAGGTCCTTTGGTCAAAATTCGGTCGTTTGATTTTGGACAGTAGACCGAATCAACGGATTTCGATCAATCGAATCATTTTCGGTATACATTGGAAGGCAAATTAACAAAGGAATCCCAAATGTACTGCATAAAATTGTAGTTGAAAAGTAATTGGTGGAAATCTTCCATTGCAAAGTTGCAAAGGGAGCATGTAGTGCAGCCCAACCATCCACGCTTAGCTAAGTTAGCCTTGATGAGTATTTTGTCATGCATTGCAAGTCAAGCAAATACTTTATACTTAGAGGGTATTAGTGTTTTTTTTTTTTGAAATTGGTATTCTATTTTATTTTATATATTCCAAAATCTTAGCCACATATAAGTCCAAAGTTAGGATAACTATTACAGATTCTAAGCTCCGACTGTCCAGGAGCAAAATAACAAAGCGCAGAGGGCTTAAGTTTACAGAACCTCAAAAAGATGGTATAAGTAAGCAGTAATTTTTCGGCTAACAAGGATTTAACCACTACAGAGGATTTTCCTCCACAAGAGCAGGAGTGGAGGCATTATCTTCTCCACCAATCTGAGCAAGATTCACAGCCAAAGGGTCAATGTCCATGTTTCTATTCTGCTGAAAGGAAGTGATAGATTGCAGAATCTCATTTTTTTTCAAAACCTGCACCTAAACTTTCAATCCAGCAATGAGACAAGTTTAAAATATCATTAACAATCATACAGATATTTCTGGATGTATCCCTGAAAATTCTGTTGTTCCTCTCTTTCCAAATAGACCATAGAAATATTTGTACAAAAGTATGAGAACCTATGTCAGGCATACCAAATTTTAACATAGGTGGTAAAGTAAATAAATCTGCTATTGAAAGGATAGCAGGATACAAGGGATTCAGTGTAAAAGCATTCCATATTGAGTAAGTAAAAGGACAGAATA
>JAMKQA010078959.1:0-16209 GCA_024699735.1 Posidonia australis
AGAGAGTAAGTTCAAACATTGCTTGGACTTGCTCAATGTTTATGGCTGCAACTGACCCTTCGTGGGTCTTGATGGAGAGGCTAGCTCAAGGTGGAGATCAAATTCAAGTCAAGGTGGAGATTGTTGAATATGACTTGAATTAGTTATGTAATTAGGGGCAACTTAGTCATTTGGACCTAGTATATATATACTAGGGTTCCCATTGTTATGACTAACACCTCTTTTGTATCCCTAATTGCACATAGTGATGAACAGCCTCCTCTCCCTCTCCATCCGTGGACGTATCCTGTTGGGGAACCACGTAAATCTCTGTCTTGTGTGATTGTGTTTGTTGCTTGGTTTTGGTTTGGGCAAATACTTTCTCTTCTCCCCACGCACAACAGTTATGCTGTAAAGTGGGGTGGGCTACGATGGTGATCGGAGAGGTGTTGGAGCTTTGGGAGATGTGTTGGTGTTAGGTTTGGTGAGGGCCTACTGGAGGAGGAGATGGATGACCAGAGATGGTGGCTGCTATGTATTTGGATGGAAGTGCAATGATTGGGTTGCCCAGCCTGGAGGTGAGCCCTCTTTGCATATGTGAACAATGGGCTTTAAATAAGAATGTGGAGTTAATAAGGGCCTTAGATCTTAGGTTTATAAATAGAAGGTTGGTATGAGATTGTGGGTGAGGCTTGGACTTGTGTTTGGGTGAGGCTTGGGTTTGTTTGGGTGAGGCTTCGGCTTGAGTTTGAGTGAGGCTTGAGCTTGTTTGGGTGAGGCTTGTTGTAGTTGGAGTAAGTTTTTGGAAGGAGTTCATTGATAAGCAGCCTCAAAATTGGAGTGTCTACATTATGATTCTCATCATGCTTAAAATCTGAACACGACTGTGATGTTATGATTTGTCTATTACGCATAAATTTATTTCATGTGCCCTCTCTTTATGTGCTTCTTTTCATTTATCTGTCTTCTCTATAGATGGAGCAAAATCATTTCTTTCTAAAGATTAAAGCATTTTACCATGATTCTAGATGAGAGCAACACGTCATCTAGAGAGTCCAACCACTTGGTCTAGTAGTGAAGCCTCTTTGTGGTTGTACGAGAGGTCGGAAGTTCGACTCCCACGGACATCATATATATTACATCACTTGGTGGTAGTTTCTCATAGCCAAGTATTTGAGTGAAATATATATCAATTACCATTTACAAAAAAACATGTCATCTAAAGACTCTAGTTAAAACATATGTTATATTCAAGTTTTCCCTCCAGATCTAGAGCACTTGTATGCCCTACTAGGTATCTTGAGTTAATACAACTATTTATTGTTTTCCCTCAAGTCTATCACAAACATTTTGTAAACCATCCATTTTTAAGTCATAACCCATCAAAGATGACAGCGAGACGTTTCTTAGACATGCACTAAATTGATTAGATACATAGCAATGCATACCATGGTGAAAATTGAAACTTCATCTTCTTCTGTAACATTTCACGGCTCGGTGTTACAGCTTATGAAAGTTTTCCTAAACTTCAAGTTCAAAAACCCAAAATCTTGCAACTAAACAGCACATATCATATAGATATTGTAACTGTTAGAGACTACTATTAGCCCTTTCAAGAGAATGACAAGGTATATGGCAAACAAGATATAGAAAACAGCGTATACAATCTCAATGCTGCCTTTAATTCCATATATACGAATGGTTTCAGGATAAAAGTATCATCAATTGCAGGAATGAGAAAAAACATGATATAACTCTCTTCATGCAAAGGCAACCGCACATAGCAATGGCAGTGTCCAATGGTAATCAAGTGGTGCTGGTGCTTCCTTCAACTCATGTCCATGGTAATGTATATGTCCTGTAAAACAAGTACAAGCTTTCACCATCAACATTTTGCTAGCAATGAAGGAGAAATTTAACGACAGAAACACAAATGGAAGAAGTGTAATAGCAATACTGAAGCGAAGTGGTTGATGTCACGTTGATGCACCTCATCTAGGAATGCAAACAGATCGAATATGGTATGATATGAGTATTACCATATCCATATCTATTTTTGGAATGCGGATACGGATACAAATATGGATATCATACGGATAGGAAAATCATATATCCATATTCTCAAAAAATGGATACAGATACGTAATGGATAAAAGGAGATCGGATACTGATAAAGTCAGATATAAAAACAAATTTGCCGATTTACACATTACATAATTAATTAAATCATTAATAAGATTTTCATATATTTATATATTTTAAGTTATTTAGTATCTATGAAATAAAAACAATATATATCAAAACTAAAAATAAATTAAACATAATGATAGGTTAGACTTACCTTTTGCAAAAATAGATGAATGATTAATAAAAAACTGTCATATTTTATAACATATTTTGTTAATTAAAGTTAGTAAAATCCTATAAGTGACAAAGTAAAATTCTTGTAAAGTAGATAATAATTTGACAAAATAAAAATGTAATCCATGAATCTTAGTCTACATCATTTGGTTAGATACATGCCAAAATCTATATCATTTAGAAACTTTTAATATACATATCTATGCATGTACAAATTCAACGGTTTTAAAACAAGAATCACTAGATCTCTAAGTTATAAGTTTCAAAACCAAAATGTAATCCATAGATCTTAATGTATATCATATAGATTAGGTTGTAACACCCAACTCGATTATCTAAAATATTGTAAAACCATAAATATTTGTATTAATTGAGTAAATGGTTTATTGTTGGATAATCAAATATTTTGGTTTCCTTGTTGGTGTGGTTTTCTGACTCTTTGTGCTCCTGTGTGTGCATGTAGGACCAGCATGAGTCCAGTCAATTGAGCACAATCTTCCTCGATTTGCATGCCTATTTTTCTCTTCACTCACAAGCCCCTTCTTTCCCCTCTCTCTTTTCCTTCACATGGCCTTCCCTTTTCCCTCTTTGTTTTCTTCCTTTCCTTCTCCCCATCATGAGACCTACTGCTAGTCTCGTCTCCTCCATGTTAGCCTAGTGAAAGGTTGGGTGGACCAGTGGAAGACTCGGAGTGGTAGGCGAAGGAGGAGTTAAGAAGGTCGGAGGAGGAGGTGCCTTGGGCAGTTCGAAGGAGAGGGAGCTCGTGGAGTGAACTAGAGAGGGAGTGTGAGAGAGAGGGCTGTGAGTCTATGGACATGAGGTATGCGCCGCCGTTGTGGGTTGTCGGGGCTACACCGGAGGCCGAGGGACGTGCAGCGCGTTGTCAAAGGTCACTGGAGGACCAGAGGTATGCATCCAATCCTCTTCCCTTTCTGTTTCTTGTTTTGGGCAAGGTATTAAAAATACTAAAATACATGTTAAAATCATGAAAACAATATTGAATGTGTAGGGGATTGAATGCACTACATCTATGTAGTAAGATTTAGTGATTTAATATGGGTTTTGTTGGGTTTTTTGGGTGAAATACAAGACCTGCGTTTTAGGCCAATTTCTATGCATGCTGCCTTTGCCAATTTATATTTTGGTGCATGATTATCGAAATCTAGTTTTGTTTGAGGGGTTTTGAAGTAGATTGAGAGTCTACACCCCATATTTATTTGGTGAATTTATGTGATTGATTGTTGTTGGAAATGACTGGATTTCTATGGGTTTAGAAACTAAGTTTCTGAATTCTGGCTGTAACACTGTCTACGCGGGCTTCATGTGTAGGTTTGCCAAGCCCCCATTTAATTAATTTTTGGTGATTTTGAGAATTTAACCCATGTTTAATAATCATTTATGCATGGAAAATGAGATTGTATGTTGATATGTTGATTTCTGGAATTTAATGATGATATTGTGTCTTATTGGATATGTAATGGATTTTTATGGAATCCATGCTATAAATGTGTTTTTAATTCTTCTGAGATGTGCATGATATTGCTTCATACAAGCTTGCAGTGTTTGGGCCTATTTTATGGAATTTTGTCTGATTTTGGCTAAGGAATGCACATGCCTGTTTTAAAATTTGACAGAATTACCTAGGGCATGGACGTCCTACATGGTCCTCTTGTGCAGGTTGGCCAGGGATTTAATTAAGTGATTTTCAATGATTTATGAATATATATCATGTTAAATTCTTTTGAGTTGCATGAAAATGTGTTTTAGGCATGAGACTCATGTAAATGAATGGATTTTTATGGTTTTGGACATGAATCCCATGAATATGCATTATGAATTTAAAGGAATAGTGTTTCTTGAAATGAAAAGGTTTTGAAAAGTGATTTTTAGCAAAGAACAACATGTTTTGAAAATTGGATTGATAATTGTTTCGGATCCACGTGGGTTGGTATCAACAGCATGGTGTGAATCAGTTGTCAGACGTGGCCGTGGTTGTTGAGGTTAGGGACGGTCGAGAGAGATCAGATTATCCCATTTGAGACGGCATTGGCTGGGCCTACGTATATGAACTTAGGTGTCTGGGTTACTGACAGTATAGGCTAGGCCTAGGTATATGAACCTAGGTGTCTAGGTTACCGATGGGACGTCAGGAAACAACGTATCCCTGTGCATACATAATGAAATGAGAAATTGAGGCCTGTTGGTCAAGACGGTGTCCTTCCGCATTGGGAACTTCACCGCGGTACTGTAGAAGGGTAGGGGTCGCGACCTCACCGACTGCTTGTAAGCTTGGTTGCCTCTGATCATGGTGACAATATTGAAAATGATTATGAAACGTGAATTTGGTTTTGAGATAAAATCAGACTCTAAGTTTTGGCTTGAGGTTTTAGCCTGTTCCTAGCCAGATTAAAAATGACTTAAAAATGATTATTTGAACCAATTGCTAGTCAATGCTTGTGTGAGTTTTGAGACTTACGAGGCCTTGTGTTTTAGGTTGGATTTGGATGAAATAAATATGGTTTCTAGAATACATAAATGATTTGAAAAATGCATGAGATTTGGGAAGAGAAAATGATTAAAGAAGGCACGGTTTTGGAAGTGAGTTTTCTGTTGCTTTTAGTTCGGGATTTGTGGTTTTTCTGAGGCTTCTGAAATGATTTTATAAAAATAATGTAACACCCGTAAAATTCATTTTCTAATTATTTACATTTTAATGAATTTATTATTGGATGGGTCATACTATTCCGAGGCCTGTTGTGTGGATTTGTGCCTCTGGACATGGGCTTCATGGGCCAGCTTCTATTTGTGTGTCCCTGTGTGTGGTTGGCACTGTGCATTGCGGTACTGTACTTGTTGGCCTTGGTGTGGGTCCGCGTGGGGCTCGGGTGTGGGTCCACTTGGGGCCCATGTTGTGGGCCGGTTGGTGGTTGTGTGTTTGATGCGGGGAGTTGTTGGCTTGTGCCTTGGAGCTGGCTATTGGACTGTGTGCGGTGAGGCTGGAGGGTGACCAAAGACTAGCTGGTGCTTGCCTGCTGGCGGTTGGTGGGCAAGTGCGCAGCAACTTCCTCCCCCATGTATATAACACGTGCATGGAACGAGTCTTCTCTGACGCACCGGAGCCCCAGCCAAGCCAAGCCTTCTTCCTTCCCTTCCTATCATCCTCTCTTTCCCCCCTCCACTCCTTCTCCATCTTCTTCTTCACTTCTCCTTCCCATCTGTTGGTGGGTGCGAGTGACAGAGAGAGAGAGAGCCTAAGAGTGGGAGACTTAAGGCGGTGGCGTGCGGTGGCTTGTGGTGGCATAGGAGGCACCAGAGTGACGTCCTTGAGGTCGTGGAGTGGCAGTGGACATGCGGGGTCGCTGGAGTCGGCCAAAGGGTCACCAGAGCTCGTTTCAGGTACGTATCTCCAATTTAATGTGTAGAAATCATGTAAAATGGTAGCCTGCCTAGGATGCATGTAATCTAGGATAAATTTAATGTTCTAGAATTTATGGGAATTTATTGTGGTTTTTATGGGTATTTATGTCGGTGGTTGAGATTTGGGTTATTTTGACCGACAATAAATTTACATTCCTAGAATTTATTGTGATTTTATGAGAATTTATGGGTATTTATGGCGGTTGGTGTGTTTTGGGTCGTTTCAACCCTTCTGCCTTTGTAATTTTATACTTTGATGCATGATGAATGGATTTTAGTTTTGTTTGTTGGGATTTGGATTCGACTCGAGAGTCTACATCTTATGTTTTATGCAAGATTTTTGGGGCTTGTTTAGGGGGCTGATCGGAGGTCCTAGTTGGGGCGATTAGAACTGTAGGGTTTGGGCCATTTTTCTACTTTTCGCAGAATTCGGCATACCGAACCATTTCGGTATGCTATTTTTCTGTCAGTTTAGGTCATCTGGTTGAAATTCGATCGTCCGATTTTGGACAGTCACCCGAATCAGGAGATTTTGGTCGACCAAACTAGTTTTCTGTATACCGAATTTGGCCTGAGTGTTTACCACTGACCTGATTCGGTCGACTGATCCAGATCAGTCTACCAAACCAAGGTTTTTTAGCATACCGAACTTGTTTTCAGCATGCCGATTCTAGGCCCAAATAAATTTATAAAATGTGTTTTCCGAGGGCTTTCTAGATTGTTGTGTTTTGTCCCGTTGAGAGGGATTGTGGGCCGTCAGAGGTGGTCCCCTGGGATACCTAATGTGCTATTTTGTCATGGTATTGAAAGAATTTTCAAAGATATGAAAATGGTTTTGGAAATGGATTTCAAGGAAATAGCTGGCCTGCTTTGAAAAGGTTTTCCTAGTTTTCTATGTGCAGGCTGAGATAGTGTGGGACCGTGTCGTCGGGACCAGGGAATGTAACAACATTCTTAGGTGGTCGGGCGCGACTCCCTGGTTGAGGTCGGGGGGCCGAGATACTTGAGGTTGAGCGGCATCGGGTCCTGGAGCTATGAGACTCCTTGGTTGTCGTCTCAAGGCTAGGGTTGTGGTCCGCGGGTTGTGGTGTCTTGTGGCATGACGGGGAGGTATGATACCCCTGCTGTCTCTGTGAGCACTGAGGCTCAAGTGTCGTCGGTTGTGGAGGTATGATACTCCCTCCTGAGCACTGTGTGTGGAGGACGCCGTGAGGAGGCGGACCTTGTGGTGGCCAGTGCGGCGGGACACGTGCCTCGTAGCTGGTAGTGTCCTGAGAAATAGGATAGCCTTCCTATGGAGGGGTTGGCTTTGTGAGAGTTCTCCAGGTGAGAGAATCATGGGACGATGGTTGGCTCCTGCATAGGGTGGCACACCGTGGCAGTGCAGAACACTGTGGTCGCTCCACGGTGGATTGCTTGTGGCTAGAGTTAGGTTGCCTGGCACCAGGCTTCCTGACTCACTGTGTGTGGTTTTTTGCCATTGAGGGCCTTTGCTTGTGGCTTTGGGATAGTAGAGCCCTGGTTGTGGTTTTGACCGGTGTGGGCCTGGTTTATGAGGTTTTGAGAAACAGTTTACGAAATGAATTTAAAAGGAAAATTGATTATAGTTTTGTTTTCTGTGGTTTTTCTTAGGGTGCGTATTGGGTGACTTTTGTCACTCATACGTTTTTTCTTGTGTTTTGGTTTGCAGGTGCAGGCATGCAGAGAGTTAGCATAGTACATATAGATTAGAGTCTCCTAGCTGCACACACAGGTTCCTGGTAGTTAGATATTTACTGTTTGGCTTTAATTTTCTCGTAATTTAATTTGTTTTAAATTATTGTTGAAAATGTGGGGCGTGACACAGGCTGAGGAAACTTCTTATCTTAGTTACTATCTTCGGTCTTGCCTAACTGTTCACGGCCTCTACTTTGGCTGGATCTACCTTAATGCCTTCCCCTGAAATGATATGACCAAGGAAGGACACCTCCTTCAGCTAAAACTCGCACTTGGAGAACTTGGCATAAAGCTGATGCTGCCTCAGTGTCTCCAGTACGATCCTTAAATGCCTCCAGTGAGTCTGAACATCTGGAGAATATACTAGAACGTCATCCACAAAGATGACTACAAACTGATCCAAATAGGACCTAAACACCCTATTCATCAGGTCCATGAAAGCAGCCGAAGCATTCGTCAACCCGAATGGCGTAACCAAAACTCATAATGTCCACAACGAGTGTGAAAGGCTGTCTTCTGCACATATGGCTCACTGATTCTCAACTGAAGGTATCCAGATCTCAAGTCTATCTTTAAAAACACCGATGCTCCTTGTAATTGATTGAAAAAATCGTCGATCCTAGGCAGTGGATACTTGTTCTTTACAGTAATCTGGTTCAACATCCGATAGTCTATACAGAGCCGAAGTGAACCATCCTTCTTCTTAACAAATAGAATCAGTGCTCCCTAAGGTGAAATACTGGGACGAATGAATCCCTTATCCATCAATTCCTGTAGTTGATTCCTAAGCTCTCATAATTTAGTGGGTGCCATCCTATACGGAGCCTTGGAAATAGGACCTAATCCCGGCACTAAATCAATCACAAACTCCACTTCCCTGTGCGGTGGCATGCTTGGCAATTCCTTTTGAAATATATCAGGATATTCCCGCACCACCGACAAGTCCTGAATCTCGACCACAGGCAAAGTAGAAACTATCACATAGGCTAAATAGCCCACACTGCCTCTTGCCAGATGATGATAGGCCTTGAGAGCAGAACCACTATTTTGGGCTCACTCGGCCTAGTGCCTTGTACCATACACCAGCCTTAGCCTGGACACTCTGTAAGAACTCTTCTCTTGGCACAATCTATCACGGCTGAATGTTGTGTCAGCCAATCCATTCCAAGGATAACATCATAATCCTGCATGTCTGTCAGAATCAAACTGGCTTGAAAATTCTTATCCTCCAGCTGAATATCAACTGGTCTCAAATACCTCCATGCTAGACTGTGTTCTCCCAATGGAGTGACCACATCCAGGTGGAATGCTAGTTTGGCTGGCCTGGTCCTTATCTCAGAAGCAAATGACTCAGAGACAAAAGAAAATGATCCCCCAGAGTCGAACAAGACTCGGGCCATCCGATCAGCCATAAGAAAAGATCCTATCATTAAGAAACCCACACTTTCTTCTCTACTAGATGTAGGTCGTTCCTTCCGCTTTTTTTCGGAGCTACCAGAACTCCAAGAACTTGGCACTCCAGTCATTGACGGTCAAGAAATGAAGGGTCGGGAGACAGAAGGTCGAGAGACAAACTTTCTTCCCTTTTCCTTCTTAGGATACTCTTCTTGGAACAGCCTACGATCATCCTCATAGCGGCTTGCAAGCTCAACAACATCTGCTAAAGTCTGGCATCTGAAGCCAATAACACTGGATCTCAGTACAAGATTCAGTCCTTCCTCGAACTTCTTGGCCTTTTTCTTCTCGGAAACTACAGCCTAAGAGAACTGCTCCAGTCGAAGGAAGGATGACTCATATTCAGCCACGGTTTGGCTTCCCTACTTTAGGTTCTTGAATTCTCGGTCCAGCTTATCCCTCTCATACTCAAGGAAAAACCACTCATATAACGCCTCTCGGAATTCCTCCCAAGAGATCATTAACAGGTCCGTATTTGGAAATTTAGTGTGACGCACTGTCCTCCACCACTGATTTGCAGCACCCTTGAGTTGAAATGCCACGATTCGGACCCACTTCTCTGCTGGACACTCGATCCCCTCTAGGATCTTCTCCACCTCCAGGAATCAAGCCTCACACTCCTCTAGTGTGCTGCGCCCATCCAAGGTCGACACGCCCAGCTGGTAGAATTGCTTAATCCACAGGTCTCCCTTCGCCTTATCCTTGCTACTATTGCCGAAGGACTAGGCGAAACCCCGCATCATATTGCCAAAGTCTCGTCTCATACCCCTCCATGCACTACCCTCTCCCATCTCAGAGTCAGGCACAAGGGCCATGCCATGGCTACAGCCTCGGCAAGATATCTTCTTGCCAGCACAACAAAACACAACAACCCAAAAATTCAGGTGCATGATTCTCTATTGTGCAGTCCTAGGGAGCCATTAGACCGGACATCACCAAGCCGGTGCACAAAGTGTAACCTTAGCTCTGATACTACTCTGTAACACCCCGATCCCGGGCATGCTACCAAGATCACAGTATCATAAGCAAAATTACATTGATTACAGTAAAATTAAATAACTGTAACTAAGGCTCACCTCTAGGAAACGATGTGTGGCTAGAAGCTCCGACTCCGGCACCGGAACTCGACTACACATGACCTGCACTTGAAAACCAAGCAAAGCACGTGTGAGTGACATTTAAGTCACCCAGTACGTGCCCCAAACACAAAAACAACGAAATCCGGCAAAATTACTAAAAACATAGCTTTTAGTTTATAAAACTTGGTTTTCCTTTTGAAAATCCATTTTAAAACATCATTTCCTTTTTCCTTTGAAATCACTTGGGAATTTGTTCCCAGGACTAGACTCTTTTCAAAACTCACATTTCCTTTTTCTTTTAAAATATCTAGAAATCATTTCCAAAACCATGTTCATTCTCAAAACTCATCTTTCTTTTTATTGCTTGGGATTTCTTCCCAAGACCAAAACTACTTTCGAAAATCATATCCTGAGAAACTGCATTTCCGACCAGATCCAACCTAAAACACAATGCCTCTTGGGCTCAAAACCAAAAATCATAAATACTGGCTGAAAACTGGTTAAAACACAATTCTTATTTTATTCTAGGATTTTAGGACCATTCATAAGTTCAATCGGTGAGGACATCATTTTCCCTACCTCCCTACACTGTTGTGGTGAAATTCCCCGTGTGAGATGACACCGCCCAGGCCAACCGGCCTTAATTTCATTTCATAAGCACGAAGATACGTCTTTGTCTGATGACCCATCGGTGACTAGAACAACTAGGTTCAATAACCCAGGCTCAACCTACACCGTCGATGACCCGGACACCTCGGTCTCATACACCCAGGCCCAACCTACATCATCACGAGCTTGGTGACCCGAACAACTAGGTTCAATAACCCAGGCTCAGCCTACATTGTCTCAAGCTTGGCAACCACAGTCGTATCTGACAGTTGGCTTCATTGGAGTCTCATAATCCTACCACAATGTCGACACTAATTCTCGTGGTTCCTTAATACATTATTAGTGTTACATTTTCAAAACTCTTTAAGTTTCCCTTTTCAAAATCATTTCCATTTCATTCTTTTTGTTGCACGAGCTTATTCCAAGCAACACATGACCTTTTACTAGGGTCTCAATTCAATTCATTTAAAACCATAGTTTTAAAATCATAAATTAAGACTCATGCCCAAAACCACACATTAAATTACTTTTGTTCATCTTTAGGGTCTCAAACCTAAAACCATTCCGCAAATTTACCTATTTGGGTTTCATATTCCTTCATGTTATTTACATGGGGAAAATACCATTAACACAAGCTCATTGTCCATTTTATATTCAAAATATATATATATATATATATATCAAGGCTAGGGCAAAATCTGCAGACTGAAAATAAAGTTCGGTATACCGAAAATCCCTGGTTCGATACACCGAACATTTTCGGTATACCAAAACTCCTTGTTTGGGTCGACCGAGTGATTTTGGCCTACCAAAACCTGGTATCCTGGCTTAATTTGATAGGAATTCGGTATGCCGAACCCAGTTCGGCATGTCGAATTACCCACAACCAAGGCACCTCCCCTGTTTCAACCTTCACATTTGCCGGAACTGAAAGCCTTCAGCGGACCCCCTAAACACATATCATAAAATGCAAGTAAATCATGCAAGTAAAATTCAAAACTCCCCTGTTTCACATTTTGGTCTACTTCAAAACCCCTCAAACCATTCATCAATCCATCAACTATGCAATTCATACGAAAATCACAAAGTGGTGAAGCTCATTAACATCTATTATAGCCTTCATCCCTAAATCTCATATAACCCTACCACTTTCCATCCTATCTACATGATATCTACGTTTTCATGCTATTCAACTCATTCTCATCAATTCCACTATTTTTCTACGATTTTACATGCATTTAACACCATTTTCATGCATTTAACATATTAAATGAAAATTGTAGAAACGAGGGAGAAAGGGAGTTGCATACTTGAAAATGGCACTCCAGTGACTTCCTCGCACTCCGACGAACCTCTCCTCACCTCGTCGAAGCTCCCTCCCACCGTGGACCACAACTCAGCTCTCCTCCTCTCCTTCTAGCTCGTGCACCCCTTTCTCTCTTCTTTCTTTTCTCTCGCCACTTCCACTCGTTATTACCTCCTTCCTCTTTATCTCCTCTTCCTTTCGTATGATGCTGGCCACCCATCACATCAGAAGAGACGGGGCAGCACGAGTTGGTGTCATTGGTGGCACGGGTTAGGGTGAAGAAGAAGAAGGGGACGGGAATCGTGAGGGCTCGTGAGAGATAGAGAGAGAGAAAGAAAAAGGAAAGAAAGAAAAAGAAGAAAAGACAGGCACGTAAACCGAGGTGACTGTGCATCCTCCAACCGGACCCTACATTGGTCCCACATCACAAACAGGTGCACTGAAAGCGAACCAAACCCCACAATTACAAGAAACAACAGATTATCCATTAATAAACCATTTATACAATATTATAATTGATTACATGGTTTTTCAATTAAAATGGATAATTAGGCCCAAGTGTCACAGTCATGTGATATATCAACTAAGAATAGATGGTTCTTGTCTTGAGATATATAAATATAAAAGGAAAGATTATTGAGTAGTTTCTTAGCCTTGTATATGTTAGTAACACATCTGCCTTATGACTAAAAGCAATTGTTGATGATTTATTTTGTAGATTTGGATGAGCATCAATAACCTATAAGGATAGGGATATGATGGTGCTAGTAATATACAAGGAGAGTTTAATAGCTTAAAAACTTTGATCATGAAAGAAAATCCTTGTGCATTTTATATTCATTATTTTACTTATCAGTTTCAGCTATACTCGTAGCAATGGCATAAAATCATCTGGATGTTGCTTCACTTTTTGATATAGTTTCCACTATTATGAATTGTGTTGGTGGATTGTGTAAGTGTTATGATAAAAAAAGAAAGAGTTGCTAAATAGCTTGAGTTTAGTGATATTGCAAGTGGTAAGGGAAAAAATCAAGAACTTTGTGTGAAAAGAGCAGGGAGTACATGTTGTGGTTTACATTATGACACCTTAGGGTCTGTTTGGTAGAGTTTTTGAGCATATAGCTTCTGCTTAGAAACTACAATGGTCCAACAGCTCTATCAAATACCACCAACTTCTCAGAAGCATGTAGCTTTTGCAACAATGATTCCTTTACATTTCCAAAAGTCGAGGTATGATAGCTTTTAGTCAGAAGTTAGCTTCTACACTTAGATTCACAAGCTGAGGCTCTACCAAACGAACCCTCAGTGAATCTATTTATTATGTTTTCATTTGTGGTTGAAGTACTTTGTATCCTTCAAACAAATGGTCAATTAACATAAACAAGAACCCAAGTAAATACATATGTGAACCTTATACAAACAGTTGATTTTGTCTTCATGTTAATTCTAATGAAATTTTTTTTGGAAATAACATGTGAGTTGTTAGAGGCATTACAAAGAAAATATCAAGATATTGTACATACTATGAACTTAGTTAAATTTTGCAAGTATCAATTGAATTCATTGAAAAGTGATGATGGCATGTAGGATTCATTTCTTGGAGAAGTGTTCGTATTTTGTAAAAAAGAATTGTATAGGATTAAAGAAATGAATAATGCATATCGAGAAAAGGAAGAAAAAAATGCATACATTTTTATTTGAATTTTTTAACATAGTTATTGACTTATTGTTGAATGAGCTGAATGATCGTTTCAATGAAAGAAACACAGAATTACTTCTTTGTGTTTTATGTCTTGATTCAAGTGATGAATTTGCATCTTTTGACAAAGACAAATTGATGTGTCTTGTCAAGCTTTATGCTAATGATTTCTTAACGAACGAAATTGAAAAACTTAGTAGCTAACTTAATACATATATTTTGGATGTTCATGAAGACCCAATATTTCATATTGTTAATGGTATTATTGGACTTTCTCAAAAGCTTGTGGAACTAAAGTGACATCGAGTTATTTTTTGGTTTACTGGCTTTTGAAGTTAGCATTAGTTTTACTTGTTGCTATTGCTTATGTGGAAAGAGTCTTTTCAGTAATGAACATTATAAAGAATCGCTTGTGGAATAAACTTAAGGACGAGTTTACAAATGATTATTGGATTTCCTATATTGAACGTGATGTTGTTAAGGATGTTAATGTAAATACCCCGATTTTGCAGTCACTTGGCAGCAGGCTTCTCTGGAAGATGCTCTAGTTGCAACCACCACCTCTAAACCCTAACTCCACCAAAACCTTAAACCCTCAAGCCCACTTAAGTCCACACAAACCCACTCTAACCTAATCAAAGCAAAAACCAGTAATTAAGAATCAAAACCAAATAAAATCCATTTAAAATCTTAATTAATTAAGTAAAACCCTAATTAAAACCAAAATTAAACAAAATCCACCTAAATCCATTTAAAAGCTTAATTAATTAAGTAAAACCCTAATTAAGGCCAAAAATTAAACAAAATCCACCTAAATCCATTTAAAACCCTAATTAATTAAGTAAAACCCTAATTTAAACCAAAATCAAATAAAATCCACCCAAATCCACTTAAAATCCTAATTAATTAAGTGAAAACCCTAATTAAGGTCAAAATTAAACAAAATCCACTTAAAATCCAAGTTAATTAAGTGAAAACCCTAATAAAAGTTAAAACCAATTAAAATCTATTTAAACCATTTTAATCCATTTAAATTCAAGGTAAAAAACCTCAACTAAACTCAAAACCCTAAAGTAAAATAATTAAGTTAAAAACCCTAATTGAAACCCAATACTTCAATTAAAATCCAAAGAAAACCTAATTAAATTAAAAACCCTTAATTAAAACCCAAAAACCCTAATTTAAACTAAAAACTCTAATTAAAATCCAAAACCCTAAAAAACCCCTAAAATAATTAAAACCCAAATTTGAAGCTAATTAATTAAACCTTGAATCATAAAATCAAAGAATTTAATTAAAACCACAAAAACCCTAAGTTAAATAAAATTTTAAATATCCCTAAACCCTCTCACAAAAACCCTAAAAGAAAAACAATGATCCTAAAGAAAATTTAATCTAAAACCAAATAATTAAAACCTAAATTAAAATCACAAAATCAAAATCATAAACTTAATTAAAAACCAAAAATCAAAACCTAAAACCAAAAACTCAAAACCCTAAAAACCCTAATTCAAAATCACTTAAGCAAACTCAAAACCCTAATTTAAATTAAAATCCAAAGAATCTCTAAATTAGACCTTAAAAAAATCACAAAATCAATTAAAAATCACAAAACCAAATTTAATCAAAACCAAATTAAAAACCTAAATCTATCACCCAAAAGCCCTTAAAAAATCCCTAAAAATAAAACAAAGGGAAAAAAAAACCCAAAAGACAGAAGCCCAAATCACAATTCCATCGAGCCCAATACATCCATTTTCTTCTTCAATCACAAACTTTAGAAAAACACCAAAATAATTCCAACGACCTCATGACACCCAACTAACCCATCTCCCTCCTTCCCCACGAGTTGGCCAACTGCCAGCCACAATGCCCACGATGCCACGATCCTTCCCACGCCTTCCACCTCTCTTAAAAGCGGAGGAAGCCACCGACCATAACAAAAAAAGGGAGATTGAACGGAAAGAGCGTCGGAGACCAGAGGAGAACTCGAGAGACCCCTGGAAAACCCTAGAGAAGTCCAGCCAATCCTCAAAGCTTGAGACCACCTCCACCAGCCTTTTCCCGCAACCTAGGACCCCAGCCACCACCGTTGGAGGTGCAACCAGAGCGTCGCCCTCGACTCTTGCCGGGAGAAACAACCCGTTAGCTAGGTAATCCTCTCCCATCAGTACATTTTTTTTTATTCTCTTTTGGTTGCATTAGGACTACTCGAGCCTTCTAGGCGTGCTCCGCCGGAGTTGGCAGGCCCAGCCCACCGTTGTCTTCGCCTCTGGTGGTGGGTTCACCACCACCGACAAGGTGAAGGGCCTCTTGGGATGGAAAAAGCCCCCTGGGGCCTCTCCCCCTCCTTCTTCCTCCTTCCTGAGCTTCCATTGCTCAAAAAGAGTCCAGCTGGCCTTCAATGGCCAGAAGCACTTTGCTGTTGCTCTACGCTAGTGATTGTTGGAAAAATCCTTAATACATTTTGATGATAACAAATGACTATTGATTATTTGACAAAATAATCACTTAAGAAAATCTGATATACTCAAGTACTGAATATAAAAATCATTTATCTAAGGCACATTAGTCATACATAAGCAATA
>JAMKQA010078960.1:0-20036 GCA_024699735.1 Posidonia australis
ATGGTTCTCTTTTTCCTTCGAAGCTCTGGTTCATGTGTAATTATGGTGGCTACATTGTCCTCTACCCCTATGACAAGTCTCTCTATTGCCTTGATGGTGAGACCTAGATCGTCATCATTGAGTGTCGGACCTTTCCACTAAGTTCTCTAGCTCTCTCCTTGTCAGTGGCCCTTTCACCCTGAAGTACCAGCTTCCCTTTAAGGATGTTGACTCCCTCATATTTGTCACCATTGATGAGGACTTCGACAACATGATTGAGGAGTACGGTCAGATCGTTACCATCGTTGGAGGCTGTAGCAGTAACGGGAAGGCATCAAGACTTTTACCTTTTTTTTCCTTTTCCCAATGAAGGTCCCTCTTGGATGATTTCATCGGAAACTTAGTTTGTTGATGTTCTCAGTGGTGCCATTGGGATGGGTAGCTTGTTGCCCTACAGGCTCTCCAAGGATTCCACCGTTTCTTCCGTGAACTGTCTCCTAGGGCTTGAGGACAAGCAAAATCTATTGTTGTGAGGCCTCCTCTTGCAAACGTAGATGGTGCTTCTATGGAGCAAGGAGGTGACCAGAACAACCACCACCACCGCCATAACAACTACTAGAGGTGAGAGAGGAGAGAAAGGAAGGAGCAGAAGCTCCCAACAACGGAAGGCAGCGTAGACAAGAAGAAAAAGAAACAAAAAGGGGGAGAAGAATTGTCTCCTAGGATTTATTTTGTTATTTGCATTTTAGTCTAACAGTCTTTTGAAATTACAAAATTTACTAAAAAATCCTTGAAGTTTGATGTTTAAAAAAAACATACACTCTACTGTGCTACTGTCTTATGGTCAATGTGATTGATTACTACTGTTTCCTACTTGTCTTGTGCAACTGTCTTATGGCCAATGTAATTAGTTATGGTTATTTTTCTATCTATCTGTGGCCAACGTGATTGATTATGGTTATTGTCTATTTACTTGTTGCTACTACTGCTACTATTACTTTTATTCATTTTAAGTTATGTAGTTTTTTGTTAATGTCATAAATAATTATTATGTAACAAGCTGTATATGTTGGATGCTTTAGCTTGAAGAGGAGTGTTAGAGTAAATAGATTCTTATATGGATCTTTGTATTATCCATTTATTAGATTCCTTATAGGTTAAGTATGTGTTTTCATAAATATATGAGATTATAATTCTTTGTTATGATCAAGTAATACATGATTCTCTTTCTTCCGAACATTATGTTCATGGAGTGCATTGCAAAAATGTCTTGAGAAAAACCTTTCCATGAATTTATTGAGGGAATTGATGACGTGTCTTATGACCTTATACAATTTGATGCATATATGGAAGCTTGTGAGAATGTGAATCACATTCTTAAACAAAGGGGACCATCTCCTTGTGAACACTGAGATAAAGGTGTCACCACACAACATTCTTACATAAAACATGTGAGTTCTGAGAAGTGAGAACTCTTGATATCACCACATTCACAGTTTTCATTGTCTTTCTCAAACATACCTATGTAGTCAGCATGGATGGTAAGGGGAAGATCTGATGTTGATGGCATGAGTGCAGTGTGGTAATGGTAAGGCTGTAGCTTGATGACCTGTTTTTGTTGGAAAGCTATGTTGTCTTATCCAATTTACAAATAGACGTAACAACCAATTATGCATATAACATTGACATGAAAGTGCCATGAGGAACATTGAATTTGTCGACTTGTTTAAGGAGGTAGTTAATAACAAGCTGAATGGCCTTAAATTACTCACCTTATAATTAAAATTGTGCATATTTAAAGAAGAGGGTGGACTATAGGCTCGATCTATTAATATATCTATTTTTTAATGAATCCTTCCTAAGCCTTATATTACTTTTAGATGATTTGTCCTATGTCTTTTTCAATTTCTATTTGTAACTAATCCTTCCCACACCTTATCTTACTTTTACAAGAATTACCATATCCACTTAATTGTATTTGTAACCATAATGTATGCATGATTCTTAGATCTTGGTGAAAACCAAAGAAGAGAATAATGTTTGTAATCTAGGTGATTGGTTGGTTTGACAAATGATATGAGAACACTTTTGCATGTTGTCTATGAACCATAGAATTAAATGTTGGTTTCGTGTCGGACTTTAGTTCGACAAAAATAGGAAATGTGTTGGACATCAGTGGAAATGTCGGTGGAAATGCGGTAAATTTATAAAAGTTCATGGAAATAGTTAAAAAACTTTGAATTTTAATTTGAAACTCTAGAATAAGTTAAAGAAAGCAATAATCTATATTTTAGACTATTTAGATCAACTATTTTAATATGTATCACATTAAAATACAATAGATGGATATAATATAATTATCTTGAAGTATAAATAAAACGTAAAAATATTCAATAATTGCTTTAAAACAAAATACTCAAGCATGTTATTTCATATATGCTTAATACCATAAAGAATGCTTTGGTTGATCAAAATACTTTTCTTATACATCAATCATGTTGTGTTTGTGATGAATTTGTTGTTGAATTTGAAACTCTCTCCACAACACGTGGATGCTCTAAGACATATGATTATAATGTGTTTGATATTCATTGATGTAGTAATAGTATTGTGACATTGGCAGTTATATTAGGAATTTCATTGGTAGATATTGTGGAATAAATATTGATTAAGAAATTCCTTGATGTTATGGAAGGATCTAAGAATGACTTAGTGGGTGTTCTGCTGGTTTCTCTTCATATTGTGTCGAAAGAGGTGTATAAGGAAAGAACGAGTTCATATTTCATCTAGTTTGTTCAATTAGAACATAGGAAGATGTAGTTATTGTCCAATTACTTTCAGTGTTATAGTTTATTTAGACATGGAAATCGAACCAAGTTGGCCCAAGAAATGACCCGACCTGGCAGGGTACGCCTAGTCTGGCTTGGCTGACCTGTAATGTTAAAAAAAAAAAAACCCAACGTTCCAAAGGAGCGTTGGGCATGCAACGTTCCATTGGAACATTGTGCAACATTTTTGGAATGTTGCCTTATTTTGTTTTTTTTCTACTTAAAAACCACCCTTTTTCACCTATAAATACTTCTTTACCCAACCATTTTTTCTCATAACTCAATCTTCTCTTCTTTACTCATATTCTCTATAATTCTCTCTTAAGTTCATCTCTCTGCTCAAGTGAAGATTTCAATTCTTGTTGTTTGACTTTGGATTCTGTTGCGTCTGCTACTTTTCACTAACTTTCAATATTAAATTTTCTTTACTTCTAATCTATCCAAATCCTTTACATCTAAACCCTCTATTTTTGAGTTTTGAGTTTTTGTAACACTGATAAAATTTATTTTGTAAATAATTTACATTTTATGAATTTTATTCCTAGACGGGTGTTACTGTTCCGAGACCCGTTGTGTGGTTTTGTGTTTTTGGCTTGGGCTTCGTGGGTCGACTTCTATTTGGGTGTCCCTATGCGTAGTTGGCACCATGCATTGTGGCACTGTGAGTGTGGAGCTCGGGTGTGGGGTCTGCGTGGGGCCCACGTTTGTGGGTCATTGGTTGTGGTTGATGGTTGGGTGGAGTGGTTGGTTGCTTATGCGGTGTGCCGGTGGTTGAGACGTGCAGGTGAGTACGCTTCCAACTACTGCAGGCGCAGGCTTTATAAGCCGCACCGCACTCCTTCGCCGCTCATCACCGTCTTCTCCGTCCTTCTTCTTTTCTTTTCCTCCTCGGGTATGTTTCCCTTCTTCCCCACCTTTCCATCCCTTCCTCCCCACTCTTCCTCCTCCACCCCCTTCTCCTTTTCTCCTTCTCCTTCCACTTGACTCCCCTACTTTCCCTTGCATCACGCGCTGAGAGAGAGAAGCAGAGGCGTTTGGGTGGCTCTGGTGGTGCGTGGAGCTTGGGTGGAGTGTCCTCGGGGTCGTGGTGAGGCCGTGGTCGTCGGAACTCGTCGGGGTCGGCCGGAGATCTTCGGAGGTTGTTTTTCCGGTACGCATCTCCACCTCATGTATAGAGAGCATGAAAGTGGTAGAAATTAATAGGGTTGCATGAAATTTAGGTAAATTTACATTCCTAGAATTTATTGTGATTTTATGAGAATTTATGGTGAATTTGTGGATATTTATGGCGATGGTTGTGTTTTGGGTGGTTTTGACCCTTCTGACTTTGTGATTTTATATCTTGATGTATAGTGAATGGATTTTAGTTTTGTTTGTTGGGATTTGGAGTAGACTCGAGGGTCTACATCTTATGTTTTTTACTAGATTTTTGATGCTTGTTTAGGGGTCCGATCGATGGTTTCAGTTGGAGCGATTTTGGACTGTAGGGTCTTGGGTCGTTTTCTGGAATCGCAGAATTCGACATACCGAAGTGAAAATGACATACCAAATCAGTGAATTTCGGTATACCGATTTCGTTCGGTATACCGTTTTTTTGTCAGTTTGGTCCTTTGGTCGATTCGATCTGTCAAATCACCCCGATCGATTGATCCAGTGAATTTCGACATACTGGAGCCAGAACGGCATACCGAATCTGATTTTTGGCATGCCGAATTATGGCCCAAGTATGTTTATAAAGTGTGTTTTTCTAAGGGCTTTCTGGATTGTTGTGTTTGTCCCATTGAAAGGGACTATTGGCCGTTAGCAGTAGTCTCTTGGAACTTTTGATGTGTAGTTTTGTCGAGGTTTTGGAAGAATTTTCAAAGATATGAAAATAGTTTTGGAAATGGATTTCAAAAGAATAGTTGGCCTATTTTGGAAAATGTTTTCTTAGCTTTCTGTGTGCGGGTCGAGACAGTGTGGGACTGTCTTCGGGACCAAGGAATGTGATGACATTCTCCGGTGGTCGGCCTCGACTCCCTGGTTGAGGTCGGGGCCGAGATACTTGAGGCTGATGGACATCAAGTCCTGGAGGTATGAGACTCATTGACTGTCGTATCGAGGCTAGGGTTGCTGTCCGCGGGTTGAGGTGTCTTGTGGCATGACCGGGAGGTATGATACTCTTACTGTCGCTGTGAGTATTGAGGCTCGGGTGTCGTCGGGTGTGGAGGTATGACACTCCCCCCTGAGCACCGTGTGTGGAGGACGCCGTGAGGAGGCATACCTTGTTGTGGCCAGTGCGGGTGGGACACGTGCCCCGTAGCTTGTAGCGTCTTGAGAGACAGGACAACTTTCCTAAGGAGGGGTTGGCTTTGTGAGGATTCTCTAGGTGGGAGAATCGCGGGACGGTGGTTGGCTCCTGCACAGGGTGGCACACTGTAGCCGTGCAGAACGCCGTGGTCGCTCCTCGGTGGACTGCGTGTGGCCGGAGTTAGGTTGCCTAGAGCCGGACTTCCCGACTCACTATGTGTGGTTTTGGCCATTGAGAGCCTCAAGGCTTTGTGCTAGTAGTGCCCCGGTTATGGCTTTGGTCGGTGTGGGCATGGTTTGCGAAATGAATTTAAAAGGAAAATTGATTATGTTTTGTTTTCTGCGGTTTTCGTGGGGTGCGTACTCAGTGACTTTTGTCACTCATACGTCTTTCTTTGTGTTTTTGGTTTGCGGTTGCAGACATGCAGAGAGTTACTGTAGTGCATATAGTCTGGAGTCTCCTTGTTGCACACACAGGTTCCTGGTAGTTAGATATTTACTGTTTGACTTTAGTTTTCCCATAATTTAATTTATTTTAAATTATTGTGGAAAATGTGAGGCGTGACAGTTTTGTGGGAAAAGGTTTTTTTATTTTATAATCAGTTTTTTATATTAAAATGAAGAATATTAATAGTTATGATTATATCCCTAGTCAGGAATCAGACCAACCCAAAAACACCTTAATACAATCCACAGTCTCTTAGAAACTTAGGAATCAAAGTTCTTGGGTTTTGGAACTTGTAACTTTAGACGCTCTAGATGAAAGTAGGTGTTATTGTAATTATTGTAGTATGACATACACATGTTCTAAGGGAGGAGGTATAGGTCACATAGTCAGTTATTTACAAAAAATTATAGTTAAACATAATAAAAATGATAACAATGATTTAAGACAATCTAATTACATGTAGGTTCTAGTAGTGGTATAGTAAACTGGAAATATAATATAGAAGAAGTTAAAGAAGGAATAACAAAAATTATAGTACAACACGAACAATCTTTTTTTTTTTTTGAAAATAAAAAATTTGAATCATGTGTATAATAAAATTATTTGAATCCATAATTTAAAAGTTTTTCTAGAAATACATCAAGAAATATAATTTATAAAACATTTAAAAAATGATTTAATTGGAATATTTTTATATTATTATGTAAAATATTATTAACATGTGATATTTGGACTAGTCCAAATAATTTCCCGTACTTATGTTTAATTGCATATTAGATAAATATAGAATGGAATTTACAAAAAAAATAATTATTTTAAAATATTTGATCATTCACATAATGGTAAAGTTATATTAAATATGATAGTAGAAAATATTTTTTTAAATAAATATAATATCATTTGACAATGCTTCTAATAATAATGTTGTAATAGAATTATTAAAAAGAAATATAAGACCAATATTAAATGGTGAATTATTTCATTGTAGGTGTCGTTGCCATATTTTAAATTTAATTATATAAGATGGTATAGAATATATTAGGTTTTATATAGGAAATATTTGAACAACTATTTTATTTATTCAAAATCAATTAAAAAATATTACGAATTTAAACATGCATGTGTCGAAAATGGTTTAAAATCTAGAAAATATAAGTTAGATGTTCTACATAAATGCAACTTAACTTATGATATGTTAAGTTGATGTTTACCTTATAGTAATATAATTATAGGGTTTTATAATACAAAATCTAATGATTTATTAAATGACGAATATTGACAAAATTCTAATATAATTCATAATTTTTTAAAACCTTTTTATAATGCAGCTGAACAATTGTCCGGTTAATATTATCTAATAAGTTTTCTAGTTTTAATTAATTTATTTAATATTTCAAATGTTTTTCAATAATATAGAAATATTCCATTTTTTGTAGATATTAAATTAATGAAAATTAAATATAATAATTATTAGGATGAACCTCTAATGTAGACATGCTTAGCTTTAATTATGGACCTTAGGCATAAATTAGTTAATTATGTAGTACTTATACATATTATTTTTAGTAACATGGATAAAAATGATTATATAGATTCATATAATAATAAAATAAAGACAACTTTATATAGATTATTTGAAGAATATGCTAATGTTAAGAGCAAAAATAGAATCTAATCTCTATTAGACGGAGAGAGTTACATATTTATATCAAGTTAAAGAATACTAAACAAATATCCAAAACTTCATAACCCAAGTAAACACAATAAACTATAACTCTAACATTCCTCCTCAAGTTAGAGCATAGACATCAAAAAGATCCAGTTTGGCACATAAAAACATGAATGACCCACTACTCAAATTCTTAGTGAAGATATCAACTAGCTGCTCAAAAGAATGAGTATATAGGGTAGAGATGACTCCTTTCAACACCATATTTCATACATAGTGACAGTCAACTTGGATATGTTTGGTCTGCTCATGGAAGGTAAGATTGTTGGCAATGAATATAGCAGTCTAATTGTCACAGAACATTGGCATTAGAGTCTCAGGTGATAAGCCAATCTCAGAAAGGAGAGATCTAATCCACATTATTTCGCATACAGTCTGGGCTATAGCTTTGTACTCCGCCTCTGCACTAAACTGTGACACTATGTTCTGCTTCTTGCTCTCCATGTAACAAGGTTTCCTCCTACATAGGTACAAAACCTAGAGGTAGACTTCCTGTTTCTACGATCCCTACATAGCCTGAGTTTGAGGATGCTGCCACATTAATGTGACCATTCTTTTTATAGATCAAACCTTTGCCTAGAGATCTCTTAACATAGGAAAGGACCTGTAAAACTCCACCCTAGTGCATTTTTCTTGGTTCATGCATAAACTGGCTCAGCAAGCTAACAACATATGAAATGTCTAGCCAGGTAACTGTCAGATAAATAAGCTTGCCAATTAGCCTCCTATACTGGCCTGGATCATCTAACAACTCAGAACTAGTATCTTAAAGTGGTGGTGACTGTTCAATAGAAGTGTTCTCTGGTTTACACCCCAATTGTCCTATCTCCTGAAGTAGATCAAGAACATACTTCATTTGAGATAACACTATTTTTCTATTTACATAGGCAAATTCAATACTAAGAAAGTACCTTGGTTTTCCTAAATCCTTGATGGCAAAATGAGCAGTAAGAAATTCTTTCACTTCGTTGATACCTTTTTGGACACTACGTGTCACCAAAATGTTATTTATATAGACCAACAGTAGCACACACTCTTGCTTCGATCTCCTGTAGAAAGCAGAGTGATCCACAGTGTATTCCTTGAATCCTACTTTCAGCATTACTTAGTAGAATTTTTCAAACGAAGTTCTAGGACTCTGTTTCAGGCCGTAGATTGCCTTTTTGAGCTTGCAGAGTCTGTTCTCCCCTAAACAATATACCTTGGAAGTTGCTCCATAAGGACAGTCTCTATGGGATCGCTATATAAAAAAGCATTTTCGACATCAAACTGACATAACTCCAAGGAATTGTTGATAGCCATAGAGAGAACAATCCTGTTGGAATTGAGGTATGCTGCTGGAGAGAAGGCTTGATCATAGTCAATGTTATAAGTCTGAGTGAACTCCCTTGCAATTAGTCTGGTTTTGTACCGATCAACTATGTCATTTGCTTTGTACTTAATGGTGTAAACCCAACGACAGGTGATTACATGGGCTCCTACAGGTCGGGTCACTAATTCCCAAGTGCCACGGGCTGCCAAGGCAGTTACCTCTTCATCCATTGCCGCCTTCCACTGTGGAAGTAAAAGTACTCCTTGGGAATAGACTTAGTGTAAATAGACAAGGCAAAGGCACAGAATTGTGGATGTAAAGAATCATAGGTAACAAAATTTGAAATGAGATGAGCGGTAGAGGAGCGACTACCTTTCCTTAATGCAATGGTAAATGCAGGTCACTTGGAGATGGATCTGCATTACAGGAAAAGGTTGGTTCTGCCATTGGTGGATTTGGTGGCCTCTGACGGCGCTGATATACCTGTAAGGGGGGTGAATTGGTTGGTACTGGTGAAACAATAGTGGGTAAAGGAACAGATTCAACCACTGACTCATTCTCAACCCTAGAGTCAACATAGTATGCTATGGATTCAAAGAAGGTGACATCTACAGAAACAAGATATCTACTAGAGGATGGATGGAAACATCGATATCCTCGTTGAGTTTTGGAATATACCACAAAGACACACTTAATTGTTCTAGGTGAGAGTTTGTCTAGTCCAGGTGAGAGGTCTTGAACAAAAGCTACACAGTTAAAAAGCCTAGGAGGCAAGGAAAACAAGTGGGCATCTTTATGAAGACGAAAGAGAATCTCACCTTTAAGAGGAGTAGAAGGCATTTTGTTGATAAGATAAGTGGTAGTAAGAATTCCATTAGACTACAAATATTTTGGTACCTTCATATGGAACATGATGGTACGTGTGATATTAAGAATGTGTCTGTGTTTTCTTTCTGCCACCCCATTCTGCTGGGAAGTATGAGGACATGTGATTTGATGTCGAATGCTTAGAGATGCACAATAAGATTCAACTTTGTTCTGTACAAATTTCAATGCATTATCAGTACGCAAACATTTGAAAATAATACTAAATTGATTTTTTATTTCAGAAATAAAGATTTTGAGTACATCAAAGATATGATTTCGGTTTTTCAAAAAATATACTCAAGATACTCTTGAAAAATCATTAATAAAAGTAATGTAATATCGGAGACTTGACACAGACGGGTCTTTGGAAGGATGCCAAATGTCACAATGTACTAACTCCAACAAGGTATTACTAGACGTATGACGCAACTGTTGAAAAGAAGCACGATGGTGCTTTTTAACTCACACGACTCACACTCAAACTGAGAAATAGTAATCCATGGTAAAGTTTGCTGAAGTTTCTCGTGAGAGGGATGACCAAATCGGTCGTGCCACAGAGAAGGCGGCTCAATGGTAGACGTAACAAAGGCTAACCTTGAGGTATCTCGTCACTGACCAGTAGGTATACACCATTGCCACGCTCATGGCTCAAATCAATCTTGCTCTCCATCTGTAAATATTAAAAAGTGCAGTGAAAAGGAAAAAAAGGTTACACAACAACACAATTGTTTGGTAATGGCACTAATAGAAAGCAGATTCATAGGAAAATCTGATACATATAGGACTCTATCAATGGAAATCTGGGAGGAGGCCTGCACAATCCCTTCACTAGACACTGAACGTGACCTACCATCAACAATAGTTACAAACTTAATATCCGATAACTGGGAAAGACGGGTAAAAAGACTTTTTGTACCTGATATATAGGAGGATGCTCTAGAATCAATTATCCAAGAGGAATTCCTAGAAGGCAGGAGAGCACTACTACCTGTGGAAGTGGAATAAGAGGCAGTAGTGGTGGAATCGGTGGCCTATAATTGTAAAATCTTGTCATAATCAGCCTGTGAAATGGTGACTATCTGCTCCTTATTGGTGGACTGAGCTGGTGGTGTCTTTATAGTAACATTTGTAGATGTGGAGGAAGAGGGCCGTCCATGTAAATCTCGGTATCTCTCAATATGTCTTGTCCTGCCATAATGGGTACATCATGACCGTCCTTCGGTCTCTGACCGACCACGACCACGAGTACTATCACGTCCTCTCCCTCGTGTGGTCGTCATAGCAGACTGATCGGTGATTGAAGCTGGAGTAGCTGTGGAGATACGTAAAACTCTAGCAAAGTTTGGGACACTGTCTATCCTCAGAATTTGTTCCTTGATCTGAGAGCTGAGGTAAGGAGACAAACTGAAAAGGTAAATAGCCACTGTTAGCTCCTCCCTATACTATCTCATCTGTGTACTATCAGTCGTCAAGGGCTGATGGATCTCAAGCTCATCCAGTAAAGATCGTAGCAAGGCAAAGTGGTTTGGAACAGAACGATCCCCTTGATGAAGAGTAAACAATTGCTTCTATATCTCAAACGCCTGAGATATGTTCTTCTCATGACCATAGGTGAGACGGAAAGTGTCCCAAATCTTTTTAGCCGACCTCAACATTATAACTCCTTTAGTCATGGAAGGCTCCATATTATTTACCTCCAGGACATGACAGCGACATCATCAGTAAATTAATCTTCATATGAGGAGTCTTTACTGTCTGGGGGAGATCTGGTGTGGTGACCAAGTTTGCGATGTGCAATAATAAAAGTTTCGAAACTTTGTGTTCATAATAAATAGTTCTCGCCATTTAATTTCTCAGATGTGCCACTAAGGTTCTTAACTAGGGTTTCACGTGAGGCCATAATAACAAGATTATGTAAGGTCTGAAATTCTAGAAAATAGAAGAGAAACGACCTGGTTTGATGAATAACGGTGAACAACGCACTACAACCGCCTTCCGGGAAGATAACCAAACAGTCCGGAGGTTCAACCACTGGTGGATATCAGTTATCCACCAACAAACAACGACGGACAACGGTGGGAAGCTCTAGCACATGGCTAGATTGATGAACCAGAGACGAGAAGGGGCTGAACAACCCTCACTGGTGGGATTAAGGGCCCGTCGGAACCTTAGGGACCACCATCGCCGACGACAGGGATGGGAGGAGCCGTTGGCGGGTCCTCCTGGTGCAGCCAGTAAGAAAAGAGGATGCTGTTGGGTGAGGTGGCGGTGCAGGTAGGACCAGATGGCTGCGACGGTGGCAGGTGGAGGTGTCGGTAGGTAGGAAGAGTGGGTTAGGGTAGAGGCTTGTGCTCTGGTATCATGTTAAGATGAAAAATAGAATCTGATCTCTATTAGATGGAGAGAGTTACATATTTAGATCAAGTTAAAGAATACCCTACTAAACGGATATTCAATAACCCGATAAACCAAGTAAACACAATAAACTATAACTCTAACAACTAGAAATTATGGTGAAAGTAGTAGTAGTAGTTATACATCTAGTTTTATAGGAACACTTACAAGTAGTAGTTCTTTTTGGAGTAGATTAAATAAAAAGGAAAAAAAAATGTAAAATCAACTACAAATAATGAATTAGAAAATTATTTAGAAAGTGAGTTTGCTTTTAGTGATTTAAAAATGGAAAACTTAAACATATTAAAGTTGTAGTCTAATACAGCAATTAGGTTTCCTATTATTTCAAAAATGACAAAAGATTTACTAACGATTCTAGCGTCAACTATAGTGTTGGAATTTGCATTTTTTGTAAGAAAAAGAGTATTAAGTAATAGAAAATGTAGATTATCTGAAAAATTTGTAGAAACCTCTGTATGCTTAAAAGACTGGTATGATGCGATTGATCGTCTTCAGGGATTGAGCTTAAATAAAGAATCAGAAGACAACGATGCGGCTTTAACATCAACGAGGGGGATCAGAACATACTCCACTAATGGGTAAAAGTGTAAAAATGTAAAATTTATGTATAAAAGATAAGTATGAATTATTTTTTTAAATTAAATGGTCCAATAGGCCGACCTGGCCCACCAGGCCCATGACGGACCAGAACATACTCCACTAATGAGTAAAAGTGTAAAAACGTAAAATTTATGTATAAAAGATGATTATGAATTATTTTTTAAATTAAATGGTCCAATGGGCCGACCTGGCCCACCAGGCCCATGGCGGACCAGAACATACTCCACTAATGAGTAAAAGTGTAAAAATGTAAAATTTATGTATAAAAGATGATTTTGAATTATTTTTTAAATTAAATGGCCCAATGGACCGACTGACCCACCAGGCCCATGGCTTGGCCAAAGGCAGGCCATGGGCCATGTCGGGCCAAAGGGCTATTATCTTCAGCTTGTCTTGGCCCGACCGGTCGGTGGAGTGGGTCGGCCCAACCCAGTCCAGCCCAGAGGGTTCATAATTTTTGGGTCCAGCCTGGCCTATTTTTGAAGTCTAAGTCTATTTGCTTATCAGAATCACCTCCATAAGTGTTATCATAAGGATCTCTGGGATCATGAATACTTAAAGAGTTAAGTAAGTCTAACAAAGATGCTCTTGTATGACTACTCCAATAGTCTTAATGTAAGTTTTGATGACAACGATCACTTTGTCGATAATGAATTTCAGGTTGGACTCTATGTTTTTTTTCTTGTGTAGCTTGTGTGCAGACATCCTTAGTTGTAAATAGGCTAAATGACTTTTGAATCTCTCTCTATCCTTATAGCTCTTTTCTTGTAGGTGAGGCTACATCTTCAATGGCATTATCATCGTCGTTTAGTAGTTGTGTACTATCATTATCTGTCACTATCATCCTTTAAGCCTAGTGTATTTCTACACTCGTATTTCTACGAGAATGTCCTGATAAGCTTATATATTCCTTTATATTGACATTCATCTCACTAATAATTCTAGAACGTGGTTTACTTTGTTTTTATCTAAAACCGGTTTTCCATTTTCTTGCAACTATTGAAGTACAAGATCATCTTTTTCATCCTTCTGATTAATATATGCAAGATCTACTAGGTCCATATAATCTGTTAGAGTAAATAGATCCTTATATGGATCTTTGTATTATCTATTTATTAGGTTACTTGTGTGTTAAGTATGTGCTCTCCTATATAGGAGATTGTAATCCTTTTTATTATGAATAATATAGTATCCTTTTTTTATCTCAACATGGTAATAGAGTAAACTTTGGATGCTCGATTTCTTGATATGAACGTGTAGAGGATGATAGTGACGTCTCAATCAATAGCTCGTGGTGGTGAAAGTTTGTATGCACTAGTACACCTTGGACCAAGTGGATGTTTCGTGGTGACATGAATCAGAATTGTAATGCACTAAGACGTTAAGGGGTGTAACAATAGGTTTGAATTGGTGCTGGTCCTAGTGGTCTTGGTTGTCATTTTAGCAACTATTATTGTCTGTTTGTTGCTACTATTACTGTTACAATAACTATTACTACCTACCTGTCTACTACAACAATTTGCCTGATTGGCTACTATTATTGTCTCCCTACTTGCCTACCTACTGCTGTTACAACAACCATTATTGTTTGTTTGTCTACTACAATTGTTTGTCTGGTTGGCTATTGTTACTGTTTACTTGCCTGTTGTAGCTACTACTATTGTAGCAATTATGACTACTGTTACTATTTTTGTCATTTCTTCTAAATTATGTAGTTTTGTGTTATTACAAGCTGAAGATACTCTAACTTGAAGTGGAGTGTTAGAGTAAATAGATTCTTATATGGATCTTTGTGTTATCTATTTATTAGGTAACTTGTTGGTTAAGTATGTGTTCTCTTATATATAGGAAATTGTAATCATTTGTTATTATGAATAATATGATATTCTTTTTTCATTTCAACATAGTCTTTATCTTCTCTCTTTTGATATATTATATTCTCAGCTGTATGTTGTTGTGCACAAATATCAAATCATCTAACATTATAGTCTTCAATCTATTTTTTCTTTTTATATAAATAAAGTTGAATGTACTTTAATTTCATTCACAATCAGATGATGTTATTTGAGATAAAATTTTTATAGCAATATTCTTTAAATTTGGAGCATCTGTTTCATTTAACATCTATCATTCTATCTATCATTCATCTGAAATATGATATTTAGTTATTAGCTATGTTATGGAGTTATATTATGTAATAAAAGAAATGATATTAAAAACATTATTTGGAGATATTGTGTCACGAAAATGTATTGTACGAGGCTCTTCAAATGATAGAAGTTCATCCTTAAAGTACTTTATTTTATTAAGAGTTGGTACTTAGGTATTGACATTCGATTTTAATTTTTTTATTATATTTTTAATAGATGTTAATAAATCAGTATGACTACGAAGTTAATGACTGTATTGGAACTGCATATTCAGATAACATGCTACATTGACAAAAAGATTCATTCAGCAAATGATTGTGTAAAAAATTAAATATAATGATAAAAAATATGAATGTAAATGTTAAAATGCTTATTAACTTCATATAAAGTATGAAGTGGCATGTTAGATCATCTATCATTTATAATTTTAAGATATGCTTTAGATGATCTATATGTTGCATTAGTCATAGTATCTTTTATCAATTTTATAACCTCATATAAGAAATCCATGATAGATTTGTTATTAACATTCACTAATCGAAGGACCTTCAAAACTGCTTTGGTAATATTTACAATCTTTCGACAATTTTTCAAAAAATGTGTATTATTTATAATTGAATTTACTCTCTTGTAAATTGAACTTTCACTTTTGTAATATTTGTACCGCTGTTGCAATTTGAACATATATTTTAATCTATTTTTTTGATCATGCATATTTTGAAGAGCAATATAATTTGTTGTAAATTAAGTAACTCGTGAACAAATCAAGTCATTGCTGCAACACTCTAGTGACCTCGTTAAGTATTAGATTAATACAGTGAGTTGCACATAGTGTCTAGTAAAATTGAAATATTGATTATCTTGTCAATCAACTTTGTCTTCTCAAAGTTATTAAGTGTTAGATTAATATAGTAAGTTGCACATGATGTTCAATATATGTTATACTTTTTCATAATCTAGGAACTAGTCCTTTTAAAATTATTTCTATTGTCAATTACAAGCTACATCACGTTTTCCACTCCTATTTGTTTCATGACTTCTTTCATTTGCTTGTGTTAGAGTTAATATTTTATGTATTTAATATAGTGGGTTATTTAGTTCTTGGATATCTACCTAGTCTAGGGTATTTAATACATCTTCTATAAATATGTAACTCACATTCAGAGAAAATATTTCTCTTTTCTTGTCTATCTTCCTTTTTACATGGTATTAGAGTCTAGGGGAAAACCCTAGGGACTTTTTTCTCACCCCACCATCGACCGACCATCCCACCACCACTTGTCGACCACTCCAATCACCGAATCTGCCCTCTCTAGCGTCGACAGCCCACCTCTTCTCTCGTGCACGATTGCAACAAGGTAGTCCACCCTTAGCCATCGAAATCGCTTGATCTACCTTCGAGACTTATTGTTGGCTGCTGCAAGCCCGTCTATGCCTGTCAACGACCACCAAAAGGGCGCCAGTCATCTTTTAGAGCTTCCTTCAGCCTCTCTAGCCCTTCCTGTAACACCGACATGGAGTTCTGACTCTTCCTGTAATGCCGGTAGGGGGTTCCGGCACCTCCTGATCCGTTGACAGGGGTAGTCCAACTGTTTCTCCCTATCTGCTGTAGTCTTTGGCCATGTGGTAGGCCTCGTGCTTTTTCGTCACGTGTTCGTCCCTTTGGATTGCGTGTTGGTGTCTTCGTAAGGCGGTTGGGTGTTGTTTGGGCTTTGCTTATCCCATATCAGTGTTTTCTCTATATTAGTATAGTTAATTTTGACCATATATATTACTGTTTATCGTGGCTACACGTGAATCTTTGGTGAAGAATTTCAATGAGACTTTTGAAAAGCTAAATGGCAAGAATTATCTCTTTGGGACATAAAGTTTTGAGACATTTATTGCAATCCATTGTAAGATTGATCATCTTACTAAGTCTCTTCTTGATAGTAAAGTTGCAACGTGTGATGGCTGATTTGTTGATGATGTGGTGATTGTCTCTTGGTTGGTGAATAGTATGAAACCTACCGTTGTAAGAGGAGTTATGATGTTGCGATAAGTCAAGAAGATCTAGGACATGTTGTGTTTCACGTATGGTCACGAGAAGAACATCTCTACAGTCTTCGAGGTTTATGAGCAGTTGTTCATCCTACACCAAGGTGATCGGTTTGTTCAAAGGTATTTTACATTACTACGGGTCCTACTTGATGAGTTCGAGGTTTACCTATCCTTAACTGTTGATAGCACCTAGATGAAACAGTATTGTGAAGAACTAGCTGTGGTGATCTACCTCTTCAATCTGATTCTCCATCTCAATTCTCAGATCATGGGACAGATTTTAGGAGCTGACAGTATACCAGATCTACGATCTACTTATGCTAGTGTCCTGCGTATTTTCACAGCCATGCCTTCTTTAGTGACTGATTAGTCAGCTATGACAGTTACGCATGGTAGAGTGCGCGGTGGCTCGCGTGAAGGTGGTTGCCTTAGTATGGATATTAGAGGACGCCCTTGTTACACTCATTATGGCCAAACAAGTCATCAGGTTGACAGATGCTGGGGTTTGATTGGTCGACCCTCCACAACACGTCCCTACTGAGACTACACCATCCACTTTTACCAGCGAGGAGCAGATGGTTACCATCTCTCAAGCTGACTATGATTCGTTTCTATAGTTAGAGGTCACTGATTCTGCTACTATTGATTTCCATTCTCCTTCTATAGGTATTAGTGCTCTCCTGACATCCAAGGGTCATTCCTGGATTATTGATTCTGGTGTTTCCTCTCATTTGTCAGGTATAAAAACCTTATCTACACGTCTAATTCAACTTTTTGGTATTCAATCTGTGGCCATCGTTAATGGTTTGTCTTGCCTTGTTGTTGGAGAAGAGATTGTGCAAGCTTCATTCCTAGTTTTCTCCTGAAAAGGTCTTATATGTATTTGATTTTCTTGTTAATCTCCTTTCTAGTAATGCAATTACAAAACATTTGCTTTGTTATGTCACATTTTTTCTTTTGCACTGCACATTTTAGGATTTACGGACGGAGAGGAGGATTAGTTTGGACCGTGAACAGGGTAATGGTGTGTACCTGTTGGTTAGTGGCGATATACCACGAGGATTAGCGTCTATGACGTTTACCTGTAAGCCTTCTTTCTCTGTGATACTATCGGTTAGGTCATCCTTTTTACTAAAAGTTGTAGCAAACTTTACTATAGGTTTCTGTTGCTCCGTTTAATTGTGAGTTGTGTTAGTTGGGTAAGCATCATCGTACTTCTTTTAGCCATTTACGTCTTGTGTTGAGTCCTACTTTATTTAAGTTAGTCCATCTGTGAGTCATGTTGGGTCTTGTTAAAGTTCTATCTGTGTCTGGTCATTGTTATTATATTATATTTATTGATGATTTTTCAAGAATGCTTTGGCTATATTTGTTTAAAAATCGAAGTCATGTTTATGATGTACTTAGATTTTTTATTATAGAAATAAAAAATTAGTTTGTTATTACTCCAAAAGTTTTTCATGCAGATAATGCTCTTGAATTTGTTCAATACAAGATTGAGTCTTATTGTGTATCCTTAGGTATTATACATCAGACTATGTGTCTTCACATCTCTTAACAAAATGAGGTGGCTCAACGAAAAAATCGGTGTATACTTGATATCACTCGCATCATTATGCTACATATGAAAGTTCCAAAATACCTTTGGTCTGATGCTATCCTTATTGTCACATATCTTATTAATAGGATGTCTTCTACTCTTCTAGGCAGTGAAGTCCCTCTTAGGCATCTTCAGTCAAGTACCACTCTGTTTCCTTTAACTCTTTTTGTGTTTAGGTGTGTTGTCTTTATTCAAGATTTCTCTTCTAGACTTGATAAATTATCTTTTAGGTCCATCAAGTGTATCTTTTGGGGTTATTCTAGAATTCAATGGGATTATCGATAGTTTCATCTTCCATCTAAACGATATTTTGTATCTACTGATGTTACCTTCTTTGAGTCTATGAGTTATTCAAATGATTTTGCACTTATTGTTGTATTTGTCTTTCTTCCTTTTATTGTTGAGTTTCCCATTGTAGGACATTAGGATCCTCCTATTGTCAGTACAGAGGTTTCTCGTCTTTTGCAAGTATATTAGCGTTATCAGCAAACACTAATGCATCTTACGACAAAATTGGCCTCTATGAATGTAAATCCACTTTCAAGTGATTCTGACATCTCAATAGTTTTTTGAAAAGGTACTCGTTCCCTCATTGCTCATCTCATCTCTAATTTTGTTTCATATGACTCTTCATCTTCGTTTTCATAGTTTTACTTTGTCTTTTTCTTCCGAGTTTGTTCCTAGGAGTCATCATCAGGAAACACTTTTACTTCCTCAATGGAAGGTAGTAATAGATAAGGAGAGCTGCATTAGAAGCTCGTGCCACTTGGGAGTTGATAGTCCGTCCTATCGGAGTTAACGTAGTTACTTGTCGATGGGTTTACATTGTATAGTACAAGGTTGACGGCACCATAGACAGATATAATGTCAGACTGGTTGCTCGTGGGATTCACTCAGACATATGGTATTAATTATATCGAGATATTCTCATCTGTTGCCTGCTTCAATTCAATTAGAGTGATTTGTCCATTGTCATCAATAACTCTTGGGATCTATATCAATTGGATGTCAAGAATGTCTTTTTAGATGGTGATTTGACTGATTCTGTATTTATGGAGTAACCTTTAGGGTATGTTGTTTAGTAGGAGAATAGAGTATGTAGGCTAAAGAAGCTGATTTATGGTCTCAAACAAAGTCTCAAGGCTTGGTTTGAAAAATTCAGCAAGGTAGTGATGGTTAGGGGTTTCCAGAGATGTGTTGTTGATCACTCAATTTTTTATAGAAAGATTGGTAGTGGATGTGTGCTTCTTGTGATTTATGTTGGTGATATACTGGTGACTGGCAGTGATAAAAAGGACATTGAAGAAATAAAAGAACATCTTAGGACACAGTTTGTCACTAAGGATATAGGAATGCTATGGTATTATTTGAACATAGATACTTATGTAAATGGAAATATGACGATGGCTCAGCGGAAGTATGTCCTTGATCTCCTCCACGAAACAGGTCTTTTAGGTGTAAGCCAAAGAACACTGTAATTGAACAGTCACCACCCTTCCAGGATATCAGTTCAGAGTTGTTAAAGAATCCTGGTTAGTACAGGAGATTGATTGGCAAGCTCATATATATAATAGTGACTCGACTAGACATTTCATATGCAGTCTGTTTACTTAGTCTGTTCACCATGAGTTTAGAAGAATACATTGGAGTGGAGCCTTTGTAACACCCCGGTGCTACACAACAGTACGAGAACTACCCAAGCTTAATTAAAAGCAACTAAGCAGCAATATTAAACAAATAAAGCTAACTACCCAGACCTGTGTGCGGCAAACGTGGCTC
>JAMKQA010078961.1:0-13243 GCA_024699735.1 Posidonia australis
GATATTTTTAGTAACATGAATAAAAATGAGTATATAGATTCATTTAATGATAAAATAAAGACAACTTTATATAATTTATTTGAAGAATATGTTAGAAATTATGGTGAAACATCTAGTGGTCAAGCATCTAGTTTTTTATGATCACAAACAAGTAGTAATAGTGGTAGTTCTTTATGGAGTAGATTAAATAAAAAGAAGGAATAATATATAAAATCAAGTACAAATAATGAATTAGACAATTACTTAGAATCCCCAATTGTTTTTAGTGATTTAGAAATAGATAACTTAAATATATTAAAGTGGTGGTCTACTACAGCTATTAGGTTTCCTATAATATCAAAAATGGCAACAGATTTACTAACGATTCCAGCGTCAACTGTGGCATCGGAATCTGCATTTTCTGCAGGAAAAAGCGTCTTAAATGATAAAAAAAGTAGATTATCAGAGAAGTCTGTACAAGCCTCCGTCTGCTTAAAAGATTGGTACGATGTGGTTGACTGTCTTCAAGGATTGAGCTTGAAGTCCGAATCAAAAGAAGACGATGATGCGACATCAACTTCAACAGGCAGAACAGACTCCTCAAATGAATAATTCTTGATGTAAAATTTTAAAATAAAAAATGTAAAAAAAATGATGTAAATATCTTTTGTATTTTTTTATGCAAAAAAATGATGTGTTTCAATTATTTTTTTATTAATAAAAAAAATAATTTTTAAAATTCATTTTTGGGCCCAATGGACCGGGCCGACGGTTTGGCCCACAAACGGGCCATGGGGCGTGCTGGGGCCATGGATTACCAGATAAGGCCCGGCCAGAACCAGCCTGCGGGCCTAGGTCGGCCCAGCCCAACCCATTTTCCATCTCTACCTGACCCAGCCCTATTCTTATTATTGTTATTTTTTAAAACGGGGCGGGCTGCCTGGCCCAACCCTGTTCTTATTATTATTTTTTAAACGGGTCGGGCTACCTGACCCGACCCTATTATATATATATATATATATTTACTGTTCCCGGCCCGGCCCGGCCTAGGGAGTTTTTGCGGGCCAAAATGGGCCTACTAAACGGGCCTTGGCGGGCCTGACCGTTAGGCTCGGCACGGCCCACGACCCACGACGGGCCTGGCCTAGCCCGGCCCACGTTTACTTTTTTCGGGCCAGGGCTGGGCCGACACTGCCCGATTTCCTTATCTATGTCCAGGCCGATCTGTGAGATTGGTTTTTTTAATTTTAAAAAAATATTTGTTATTAAGTAATTGATGTATACATAGAAAAACTCTAAAAATACATAAGATATTCAATATTTTACATTTTTACATTTATAATTATTACATTAATATAAATTGAAAATTTTACAAACAAATCTATTCATATTCTTTAATCATTAGTAGAAGTTTTTATCTTTATTGAAGTTAATGTCTCGTCATCCTCTGATATATTGTTTAGATTTAAGTTTTACAGATAATCAACTGCATCATACCAATCATTCAAACACATAGAGACTTCTACAGTTTTTTCAAATAATTTACACTTTTTATCACTTAAAACTCGTTTACCTACAGAAAATGCAAACTCTAAAGCCATAGTGAATGCCAGACTCATTAATAAATCTTTAGCCAATCTAGAAACTATAAGAAACTTAACTGCAATACTTTTTTTTTTGGAAACGGTAATATATTATTAATATTTCCTTAGCTATGTAAACTACTACCAAGGAATCAAGATGTCCAAAAGCATTATAGAGGTCTGAAACAAAAAGTTCAAATCAGATGCAAAAAATAGAGTATCTGCAAAGAACTATACATAGTCCATGTTCTCACTCACTAAATATGACAAAAGAGGCTGTATAATGTAGTAATGATAAATCAAATTAAACTCCATCTCCCTCTCCTACAGAGCTTGGCAAATTAGGGGTAGGCTCAGAGAACTGTGGCTGGAGAGCCTCAAAGGGTCCCAAGGAAGAAGCAAAATTATTTGGGACTTGTTTCATGGTCCATGCATGATGCATAGAGGAATTAGATTGTAGGAGTTCTTCCTTCTCGAAGCCTGTTGCAAAATTATCTATCCAATGAAGCATTAGAGAGATGATATCAAAAGTAATTGCTATGTGAGACTTACTACGGTCTCTAAAAGTTCTGTTGTTACGTTCCATCCAAATCAACCAGAGAATGATTTGAATTAAAACAACCCAACCATGCTTATTAAGATTAAATTTAAGCATAGGTGTTAAGTTAAATAAGTCAGCAATTTCAAAATATCCAGGGTACATAGAAAAGGATAAAAAGAAGTTCCATATAGGCCAGATAAAGGAATAATGAATAAATAAGTGGGTATTGAAATTTCATAAAGCAGCTTCCCTTTCAAAGCATAATTGAAATTTCCACCAGGCAATAGGGTAATGTCTTACAGTAAAGTGAAATGTTTTAGAAACTTGTATACTATGAACAAATTATTATTCTTAAAAAGTAATTGCCAAAGCAGCTTCCCTTTCAAAGCATATTTGAAATTTCATAAGTTTATAATCCTCCAATCTTTTTGTTTCTTTGATCTACATAAGGTTGTCTAATTAACTAAATGGAGGCCTTTACAATTAGAAGAAAAGGAGTTCCACAGAAATCTACTTCTAATCTTATCAATTTCCTTCTCTACCTTTACAGGTAAATGGAGAACAGATAAATAGTTGGTAGGCATGGTAGAGAACACAGAATTCAACAAAGTTAGACGACCACCTAAGGATAAATATTTTGCTTTCCAAAGAGACAATTTATTGGAAATTTTCTCTATAACTGGGATCCAGTCTCGACAAGTGGCCTTTCTATAGTGTAATGGTAGTCCAAGGTACATGATAGGTAAATCAGCGACCCCACAACTCAAGATATTGCAAGAGTTGGTTGGTGATTGCTGGTTCACACCAATTCCTGTGAGTGAGGGTTTATGGAAGTTTATTTTTAATCCAGAATAGGATTGAAAGCAACATAAAATCCTTTTGATGTTAATCATGTTCTCCTCACTGACAAAAAGAAACAATAAAGTGTCATCTGCATATTGAATGTTAACCATAGTAGGACCCCCATGTGGGAATTGTATGCCAGAAATTAGATTATTAGCCAATGCCATTTTCAATAAGCAGTTTAAAATATGTGTGGCAACTATAAATAACAAAGGGGATAACGGGTTTCCTTGCCTTAACCCATTGGTTGCTCCAAAGAAATCCTTGGGAGAACCATTGAGCAATATAGAAAATTTGGAAGTACAAATACACATCCTAATCCAGGAAATCCATTTGGGCCCAAATCATAGCCCATTAAGGGAGTCTAGCAAGAAATCCCAATTAACATTATCAAAGGCTTTTTCAAAGTTCAGCTTTAGGATGTATCCAGGGATGTTTGAGATTTTCATATAATGTAGAGTTTCTTGTGCAACAAGAAAACAATCTCCTATGGATCTTCCAGTCAGGAAAGCACATTGAGATTGATCAATTACCTCATTCAGGAATGGGGTAAGCCTTGTTGCCAAGGTTTTAGTAATAATCTTATATATATTGTTCACTAGACTGATTGGTTTAAAGTCTTTGATGTGTTGAGCACCGTTCTTCTTGGGAATTAAAGCAATAAATGTATGATTAATGGGTGCTAAAAATTCAGGATCACTAGAGGAGTAAAGGTTCTGGATGATATTGAGAATATCTGATTTCAATAGATCCCAGAAGTACGAAAAGAATGCTAAGGGAAAGTCAGCAGGCCCTGAGGCTTTGTCTCCAAGTAAGCTAAACACATTCCTTTTTATCTCCTTGATTGTGAAAGGCTCCTCTATTGATTCAAGGTGTAAGATCTTATGAAGAACTAAGTTATCCCAATTGATAGAGACCTTGAATCTTTTTTCCTTATTAAATTGCCAAGTGAAGTGTTTGTCTATCTCTTTACAAATTGCTTTGGGTGAATAAATCAGGATTTCGTTTATGTTCAATGAAGCAATGGTGTTAACCCTCCTACGGCATTTTACCATGTTGTGAAAGAAGGCTGTATTTAAATCTCCCTCTTTAAGCCATTGTATTCTAGAGTTTTGCTTCTAGTAAGATTCCTACTCCTTTAACAAGGAAATATGTTCTATTCTTTGAGCATTTTTCTCTTCCCAGATCTTGTCACTAAGCAAAGAAGATTCAGCTAGTCCTTCAATGTATCGTATTTGTGATTCTATATATAAAATCTGTTTTTCCTCTCCTCCCAAATTGGACCAATCTAATTTTCAATGTGTTGTTTCATATTTTTAAGTCTATTTGTAAAAACAGCAATGAGAGAAAGTAAGGAGTAGATATAAGTGGATTTCTGCCAACAATTCAGTAAGAATTATTCAAAACCAATGATATGAAACCAGGATTTATAAAATCTGAATGGGGATGGACCCCAATTAAGAGGGATTGTATCTAGAATTATGGGGATATGGTCTGATACTACCCTGACCTTTCCGAAGCAAAAAGCATGAGGGATTGTATCTAGAATTATGGGGATGGACCCCAATCAAGAGGGATTGTATCTAGAATTATGGGGATGGATCCCAATCAAGAGGGATTGTATCTAGAATCATGGGGATATGGTCTGATACTACCCTGGCCTTTCCGAAGCAAAAAGCATAAGGAAATTTGACCGACCAGTCTGTAAAGATGAGGAATCGGTCAAGTTTGACCATAGTTGGATGCGATTGAAAATTAGACCATGTAAAAGAGTAATTGTTGGGGGAGAAGTCAATCAGGAAGTTATTTTCAATAAATTCATTTAAACTTCTCATATGAGTAGTGATTCCAGACCTAAAAGAGTGTTCATAAGAGTATCTGGTTACATTAAAATCACCACCAATGACCCAATTGTTGTTGACCAGATTACTGAGGTTGTACATTTCCTCAAATGAAGTCTTGTTTTAAGTTGGATTTACAGGGACCATATACCCCTGTAAGCCACCATTCAAATCCATCCACACCGTTTTTGAAATTTAAAGAGAGGCTATAAATGGCAGGTATAGAATTATATAGTTCAATAATTCTATTATCCCAACCTATGAGGATGCCTCCTGAGGCCCCTATAGAGCGGAGGTGCGACCATAAGTTGATTTTCCCTCCTCCTAGTGATCTGAGTGAACCTGGGGATAATGTTTCCTTCTTGGTTTCACTTAGAATTATTATGTCACATTTATTAGATCTGATGAAGTTACGCACATCTCTTTTCTTACCACTTGTCCCTAAACCTGTTATATTTCATGCTGCTATAATCATTGAATACTTGGGGGCAAGCGAAGAGAAGCTACTTTCTCAACTGTGCTAGTGCAAGCGTCTAGATTAATATGTGACAGACCCTGATCCTCCCTGACCAGGTTGAAGAAACACTTAGTTTTTTTCCAAGGAATTAAGGGGAAAACCAATTTTACTACAAAAGGATTGAAATTGTTCATAAGAGTCCCAATGAAGTGAATAATTTAATATAGCATCTGTATCTGTATTGTCTATTGTACTATCAAGAGAAGAAGCAATAGAGGATGCATTATTGTTTACATAATTGGGATTATTGGAAGAAGAAATACTAGAAGAAATGGACATGATATTACCTAGGGCATGCATAGGGGTAGTTGGATGAGAGGTGTGATCCTCAAAGTTTAGGTTGCCCAAGTCATCCTTCTCCAAACAATCATAAATCGCCAACACTTTCTTGAACTTAGCCATGGAAATGTTTCGGGCCTTTACCTCTGCCTTCACAAATTTAGAAGTTTCAGTGACTGTTTGATTCTCTACCATTTGAGGAGTTACAGTCGGGGTAGTTTCAAAAGAGAGGGAGGGTGAAGCATTGCAGAATGCTCAAGAGGATGAGGGGAAGGGGTAAGTAAGAGACCAGCAGTATTTACATATAGGGTGAAGTGAGAGGTTAAAGTAGAGGATCTGGTTTAGACATTCTTCCCATTCCTAGGAGCTTTCCCACTCTTTACACCTCTCCAACTTTTATTGTTCTTAAATGGCTTCCTAGTGGGGTTGAGGCCTCTGGGTTCTGAAGAAGCCAGGATTGATTGTTTGGACCAAGCAGGAACAGGCTGAGAGATGGTGAGGGAGGGTGCACAAATGTCCCAACTGCGCCTAAATTTAATGAGATAGACTATTTTGCCAAATGCAAAGAATCTAGAGTTAGGGATGTCCTTACCCGAATGAATTCTTACTTTGATTCTCGCAAATCCCTGGTATTTAACACGGTCAATGGAAAGGTCGACCTCACGAAGATCCGCAAACTCAGCAACCATATGGTGAAATACGTCTACATTCCAAAGGTGATGAGGAATCCCTTCCAATCTGATCCAGACCCCTTCTTCCCTAAGAGTGAAAACCGTGTTAGAATTGGGAGACCAATGGATGAAGGAGGCAGAGAGAGTTTGGAGGGAAGACCCATATAAACTGAGGGTTTCATTTTTGACCGTTGAGGAAGAGAATTTCAAAAGGAACTTGCCTGGGGAAAAATCCTTAACTTCGATCCCAGAAGGAAATGGCCAGTTGTTAGAGATGTGGTGTTCCAGGGTTTCTTTAGTTAGTTGTGCAGAATGTGCTGTGACAATGGCGCAGCAGGAGAGGGATAAGAAGAGGTCATAGGTCGCCTCTGATGGTGGAATGATAGTAGGGTTGTGAGGAGAGAGACTCGTCATAGTGGAAACAGAGAGAAAGGAAGATGCCGGTGCCTGAAAAAATTTATAAATCACCACCGAGTGGGATGGGGAGTTACATTTAAAGCAGGAGCCAGAATATTTACAAAAACTTTTAAAATGACCACGTAGGCTGCAACTAGAGCATCGTCCAGTTAAGCGACAGAAGCTTACCAACGGAGAGCGACTTTTTCTTCTATTCACCACCTCTCACCCTTCCTTCTTCATTTCTTCAGACCAGGTTGGAGAATCTTCCTTATCCCAGAAATGAACGAAAGACTTAGAGGAAAACAAAGGAAAAGCTAAGGCGACAAAACGAGAGATGAGGAGAGTAGGTGGAGGACAAGAATCGTTTTTGTCAGAAAAAATCTCTATGTCAGAGATATAAGTCGAAATATTCGCAGAGTCATAATTGTTGTGTTGAGTGGGGAGAAAACAATTTATTTCTTCGCATGATTCTACCGAGCATTGATTACTAGATAAGACAGAGCGGCGATATGAATTGCTCGTGTCAGACGAAGCACCAGAAACACAGTAATGCTCAAAATGCCCCGCCGAATAACCCATAAATGCTTTAAAGTCTAATTCCACTAAATCATGGGTAAGTTGAGAATTAGCATTATTAATATATTGGCAATAAGGATAATAAGGGTAAAGAGCCTTGATATCAGTGTTAAAATTCAGTGGTTGATACAAAGAGAAACTCCACACAGAACTCGAGGAGGCGTTTGTGATTACAAAGGACATGTCAGAGCCTCGAGAGCTCCGTCGACCCTCTGTCTCCCTCAAACAGGCTGAATAATTAGGTATCCAGCGACGTCCCACCGGAGATGTCTTCCCGATCGGAGGAATGGAAGTGATCAGAGGGTCATCAGTAGAGGAGAAGATATCCAAGTATGAAGGACAATCATCTAAGTAACTTGTGGCCTCTGATTCACAAAGGAGCAAACAATCAAAAGCCAAGACACTAGTCGGAGTGTCGAAATTAGGGTTTGAACTTAAATCTCCATAAAAAATTACAGAGAAACGATTGTTCATACAAATAACGGAATTCACATTCAAATCCATACACAGATGACAACAAATGAGAATATTTAGCCAGCTAAATGAAATTTCCGTGATACAAAAGAAACAATCCACAATCACATCGATTTTGATCTCAAAGGGAAAATGGCATGAGGAAATATCACAATATATAGATCGTAAAGTACCGGATCTAAGCTGTAAAGCCACGAATCGCCCTAGAAAGGGCGGAGCCCTCCGAAGATACCGAGATTGAACACTCGTCGACCATGCACAGGGAAGATCTGTCGAGGGGGAAGACAAAAACCCCGAAGATGAAAGGTGGGAAGCGAGTTTCTTCCCAGAACTACGTACTTGCGGGGAAGGGGGGAGCAACAGGAAGGATTTAGATTTCACCGAACGTCGACGGACCAGCCCAGAAGGCAAGACCAGAGGTTTTTCCTCCTCTAGGAGGCGTATCTTGAAAGCCTCCCAGTTGAAACACGTTGCTTGTTGAAGGAGATCGCGGGGGCGAGAAAGATGTCGCTGGGAAAGATGTTTTTGTCTCCGCATCTTTTCCAAAAAAAAAAAAAAACTTAACTGCAATACAAAATCACCATTTTAATACATCTAAGTTATCCATTTCAATATTACTAAAATCAAACACACATTCTAAATAATTTTCTAATTCATTATTAGTTGTTAATTTTATGTATTTTCCTTTTTTGTTATTTAATCTACTTCAAAACGAACTACTTCCACTACTACTATGTATTCTTGCAAAACCAGATGTATGTGCATTAAAACTACTTTCATCATAATTTGTAACATATTCTTCAAATAATACATATAAAATTTCCTTAATTCTATTATTAAATTCTTTTTTTCCATTTTTATTCATGTAATTAAAAATATCATCTATAAGCATTATACAATTAACTAATCTATGCCTAGAATCCATAATTAGTCATAAACATGCCGACATTAGAGGCTCATCCTAATAACCATTAAATTTTTCTACCATTACTTCAATAATATTTTCAAATTTTGTGAAAGCTCTATATTATTGAAAGGTGCTTATAATATTAAATAAATTAACTAAAACTAAAGAACTAGTAGGATAATATTGACCAGATAATTGATTAATTGTAGTATAAAATGGTTCTAAAAAAGTATGAATTACGTTAACATTATGCCAATTTTCATCATTTAATAAATAATTAGATATTGAATTATAATATATTGTCATTATGTTACTATAAGATAAATAATAACTTAATATATCATATGTTGAATTTCATCTATGTTGAACATCTAATTTAATTTTTTTAGATTTTAAACCTTGTTCTACACATAAATATCTAAATTCTTGATTTTTTTAGTTGATATTTGAATAAATAAAATAGTTATTCTTATATTTTCTATATAAGGCCTGATGGCATATATACATTTTTTTACAATTAAATTTAAAATGCGACAACAACACCTAAAATGAAATAAATCACCATTTAATATTAATCTTATATATCTTTTTAATAAGTCTATTGCAACATTATTAAAATATATTATATTAATTTTTTTTATATTTTAAATTCTTTAGTAATATCTTCTATAATATCTGCTATTGCCTTTTCAGTATACGAATGATCAAAAAGTCTAAAAGCAATTAATCTTTTTTGTAAATTCCATTCTATGTCTATCCAATGCGCAGTTAAACATAAGTAAGGAAAATTACTAGAACTTGTCCAAACATCACAAGTTAATAATATTTTACCTAATTAAATATAAAACATTCCAAATAAAAAATCTTTATCGATTTTAAATATTTTATAAATTATATTTTTAGTTGTATTCATAAAAAAATCTTTAAATTGTGGATTAAAATAATTTTGTACACAACTTTCAAATCTTTTATTTTCAGAAAAATTAAATGGTTGTTCATCTTGTACCATAAATTTTGTTAGACCTTCTTTTACTTCTTCTGCACTATATTTTTAATTTACCATTCCACTAGAACCTACGTGCAATTTAGTTTGTTTTAAATCTGTGATATCATTTTTATTATGGACAGCTATACATTTTATTATATGTCTAGATATACGACCTACACCCTCACTCCTAAGACAAGTATATCTTGTACCACAATAATTACAATAATGTCTATTTTCATAAGTAGAGTCTATGGTTACATATTTTCAAACCCATGAACTTTGTTCTCTAGGTTTTTTGGTGTTTGTAGATTGTGTTTGTGTGGTTGTAGTTTGAGGCTGGTTTGACTCATAGATAGAGTTATAATTATGACTTTCTACATTTTTATGATAGTGATATTCCATTATAATATATACAAAAAATGATAATAAAAAGAAAATCGTTACTCAAAAAAACATAAAATCTAAAAATAAAGAAATTAAAAGTAGGGATTAGAAGTAAAGATTTTTTTGTTTTGTTGACGGAGCCAACAAGCTGCAGACATAGAGGTTGGAGTACTGAGAGTGTTAAAAGGTCGAACATCGGAGTCCGAAGATCGAAGTGTTGTTGATAGAGACTAGAGTCAAACTTGTATGCTACACAAGTAAAAAAAGTAGTAGAGAAATTTGAGATTAAATAAGTTTAGAGAATGAGAGAGTTGTAGCAGAGAGATTGAGAGAATTGAAAAGAGTAGAGAGTTATGTGAGAAATGAGAAGTTTAAAGATATATTTATAGAAGAAAGAAGAAAAGAGAAAACAACTCAACGTTCAAGATGAATGTTGGCAAACACCAACATCCAAAAAATGAACGTTGGGCCAACGTTCAAGTGTACATTAGCCCAACATCCTTTAAAAAAAAAAAGTGGGCTAGACTCAGTCCAACAACTGGACTCAAATGAGCCTAACTCGTCAGGGCCCAACTCTGTCCTAAGTCGGCTTGACCCATATTTCTTTTGAGTTGGGCCAGGTCAAGTAAAATTTTGAGCTGAGTTGGACAGCCAAGGGTTGACCTGGATGGCCTAGGGTCAACCTGGCCTGTATTACATGTCTATCTAAGGGAGAGAAAACAGATTTAAGATTTGATTTTAAGTTTTTAACATTAAATATTTAATATAAATTTATCTACATATAAGGAAAGAATCAACTATATAATGTCCTCATTTGAGCATTTAAAAAAAATCAAAATCAAAATCAAAATCACGTACTATAAGTTTTAAAATTAAAATGTAATCCATGGATCTTAATCTACAATATTTGGATTAAATGCATGTCAGAATTTATATCATCTAAAAACTTCTAATATATAAATCTATTCATGTACAAATTCAACAATTTTAAAATAAGAATTACTAGATCTTTAAGTTATAAGTTTCAAAATCAAAATGTAACCCATTGATCTTAATATACATCATCTAGATCAAATATATACTAAAATCCATATTATTAAGAAACTCATAACATATAGATCTATTCATATACAAATTCAATGATTTTCTATAAGTTATAATAAGCTCATAAAAATAGTAACAATATGCAACGAAAATAGTAATAACATTCAAACATACATGCAACTAGAATAACTTTAACATACAACGAGAATAATAACAATACGAAATGAAACTAGTTATAACATATAATGTGAATATTTATTCTATATTTGAAATAAACATTGTACTACATTGGAAGTTGTAACGGGATGCTACAATAGACAAAAGTAAAGTGAGTAAGACTAATTAACACTATATAATGAATATTAATGTAATATGCAACGAAAATCATAACAAATATGCAACGCAACAGTAAAAGATGTTACAAGTGCACAATCTTCTGGCTTATAGAGTTAAAAGATGTGCAGCAAAAAGACACAAAATTTAAAAAAGGTGGACTCCAAAAATAACACTCAATGATTGAATAGTATTCTACATTATATTATCACATGTGCAGTAAAAGAAACACAAAAGTTAAAAAAAAAAGAAGGGAACCACAGTCAAGCTTTTTTAAAAGACTCTAGATGAGTTTGTGGTTTGGATTGTTTGAAGGTAAGTGTTTTTATTAGCAGTCCATTGAGCTGTGCATGAATTGTTACATGCTTAGCATGTTACCAATAAGTCACTTATTCATTATTGTTCCATTGGTACAACGTAGTTAATATGGTCCAACATTTATAAGTTTGGACATCAACAATTCATTATTAAAAAATTAAAGGATATTCACCTATAAAATTCTCATGTGCATCAATCAAGAATTTAGAAATTTTAGATATAAACTTATAGCACACATTGCATAAGCTTATAGATCTAAAATTAGAAATTTCCATCATAGTTTACAATTAACAATTCAAAAGATTACGTTATAGTTTTGTAATTAAACATGAACAAAAAAGAATCATGATTTTGAACTCAACAATAAGCTATAATCCACAATATAAAGTCAAGCATGCTCAAAAATATTTAGAATATTGTTTTGGCTTGCTCGATCTTGTAAGAAGAAAATACACTATGTCCAGGTAAAAATGAAAGAAATAGAAAAGTTATTGAAATAATTAACTACAACAAGTACCTTATTTGCTGGACAAGTGGTTAAATAATGACCTTTTTGGTCATATTTGCTATAAGCTCTTCTTCTCGGGTTCTTTTTGGACATTGCAACTTTTAAGCTAGATTTGAACTTTTGTGATGTTTTCGACCTTATTTTGCTTTTGACTCTTTCCGAATCACGTATAACAAAGTTTGGCAATTCATTTGAGATAATTTTGTCCACTAAAATTTCTTCGGAGTTGTTTGAGTTTTCAATTTCCAAATCATTGAGTGTTTTCAATATTTCTTTTAACTTGGGTATTGTAGCTTCGTAATGTTTAAAAATTCTTGAACTTAATTGTCCCATTTTGAGTGTGGATGACCAGAGGCTCCAAATCATCATAGAAGTCAACTCATTATCAATTGGTATACTTGTTACTTGACTAATGGCTTCATACCTAGCATTGATAATTCATCTAGGTAAAATGTATTTATCTGGACATTTAGTGAGCATTTTCTTACTGATGATGCTCAATACGTGCCTACACAAAATCTCTTCATATTCAATTTTTTTGCAATTGCATTTGGCTGTAACTTCATTAACACTAGTAAACTCAGTAATATTTCTCTTCCCATCATTGCCATACTTTTGTTTAGAATAAGTTACCAAGTCTCCTAGTTTGGATAACTTTTTTTGCTCTCTACTTTCAATTCATTTTGAAATAATAAGAAGTTAGCTTGTGTATTGATGTGTCTTATTTAATTACCGCAAGTGCACAGTGTATTATGTAGTATGTGGCAAATACGGGTTGATCCCATAGAGAAAAGTGTTCAAGAACAGAGATTTATTATCAAATTTTGAGATGAAAAAATGAGAGAGATGATGACTAAGGACTAAACACTCAAGAAAAATTCAGAATAAATGAAGAACTAAGATTTTTAAATCCATTCATGTAAATATAAATGCATGATTAAATCCACTCTATGTTTCCCAATTGATCTAAATAATTTAATTCAATGATTCTTATCTTAACAAGCATAATCTATATGCAATGCACCATAGACTATCAAGTCAAGGAATAAAAATACAGA
>JAMKQA010078962.1:0-15466 GCA_024699735.1 Posidonia australis
GTTGATGTGGGCAATGGTTTTAATACTTTATTCTGGTGCCACAAATGGCACAATGATACTCTTCTTTGCTCCTTATTACCTGATCTTTTTAGTGTTGCCAGATTCAAAAAGGCTTCAGTGAAATTCACTGTGGATTTATTTAGTATAGATTTCAATCGTTTATTTAATCTAGCTGACTGTTTTCCTGGCAATTACTCTATGCTACAATCTCAGCTGGATTATTTTGTTGCTATTTTGCATTCTTTAAATTTGGTTACAATAGATGATGAGTTCCATTGGCTTCCTTCTACACTTGATACCTTTACTGTTAAAGCAGCTTATAGTATCTACAATGATGGGGGCCTTCATAATGTTTTTTACAAAAGTATATGGGAGAGTTCTACTCCATTAAAGGTCAAGCTTTTTTCTTGGCTAGTGGTTAAGAACAGGAACTTAACGAAAGAAAACCTGTTAAAAAGAGTTTGGCCTGGTTCCCTATTGTGTACATTTTGCTCATTATATATTGAAAACAATACTCATTTGTTTCTTAATTGTTCTTTTGCAAAGAAGATATGGCAATTCTTTCTGGTCTCAGACCTGTACCTTGGTTATTTCTCTGATGGGGATCTATTTTTATCTGCACCTCAACTGAAGTTTTATTTGCCTTTTTCTGGGTGGACTTTGCTTCTCCAAGTCATTCTCTGGTTGATTTGGAAAGAAAGGAATAGTAAGATTTTCCGCAGTATTTGTAAATCATACTTTATGATCATTAATGATATTATCTCTTTAATGAAATTTTGGGTGGGAAATCTTGTATCAGGGTTTGAAAAGGAGGAAATGGTGCAGTTCGTCTCTGCAATGGCTACACAACCTGTGGAGCCTGCCTTTGCTTCTTCTATCCCCTCCTCATCAGGACTTTCCTCTTTAAATGAACCATCAGGAGATGAATCCCACAAAGCCATGATGGAGTAATGTTGACCTTATGTTCGGTCAATTTCCAAATTTTTTTTTTTGATGTAATACATTATGATCCCACTTTGGGGGGCAATTTTGGAAACTGTTTATGGCAATTATGCCTGCGGTATTGTAATAATTATACTTCGGATATTGTATTCCACGGCATTTAAGCCAATTATATTCTAATCTATCTCAACCGTTAACAAAAAAAAAACATGCGAGGAGAATTTAATAGATTAAAGACTTTGATTCTAAAAGAAAATTCTTGTGCTTTCTACATTCATTATTTTGCTCATTAGCTTTAGTTGATACTTGTAGTAGTTGCAGAAAATTATGCTGAAGTTGCTTCATTTTTTGATATAATTTCCATAGTAATGAATTTTGTTGGAAGTTCATGCAAGCATTGTGATAGTCTTAAGACTAAAGAAGTTGAAAGAATGATTAAAGAACTTGAATCTAGGAAAGTTAAAAGTGTTAAAGATAAAAATCAAGAACTTGGAGTCAAAAGAGTAGATGAAACACGTTGAGGTTCACATTATGCTGTTTTAGTGAATTTAACTCATATGTTTTCATCAGTTGTAAATGTCCTTCAAATCCTTAAAATTGATGTGAAGACGTAAAAACAAAGGGACGAGCAAATATCTATCTGAACCTTACGCAAACATTTGACTTTGTGTTTATGTTGCACTTGATGAAAATAATTTTAGGAATTACATGTGATTTGTTAGATGCATTACAGAGAAAGGATCAAGATATCGTAAATGCTATTAATTTATTGAAAGTTTCTCGAAGGCGGTTAAATTCATTGAGAAATGATAATAATGAATGGGAGTCTTTATTTTTAAAAGTATGTTCATTTTGTAAAAAGCATAATATAGAAGTTAAAAACATGGATATGATTTTTCAAAAGCCTGGGAAATCACGACGTGGCTAAGAAGAGAAGATGAATATTCATTATTTTCGATTTGATATTTTTAACATTGTAATTGATTTGTTAATCAATGAGCTTAATGATCGTTTTAACGAGAGAAGTACATAGTTAATTCTATGTGTTGCATGTCTTGATTCAAGTGATAATTTTGCCTCTTTTAATAAAGAGAAGTTGATTAAACTTGCAAAACATTATCTTTCTGATTTTTATAGTAAAGAATTTGGTAGACTTGTACATATATAATAGATGTCCGTAGTAATCTTAAATTTGCCAATGTGAAAGATATTTTTAGACTTACTCAGAAAGTTGTGGAATTGAAGATGGATCGTGTTTATTTGTTTATATATGACTCTTGAAATTAACATTACTACTTCTCGTCACTACTACTTCTGTGGAATGAGTATTCTCTACAATGATTATTATAAAAACTCGCTTGCGTAACAAAAAGGGAGATAATTTTATGAATGATTGTCTAATTACTTACATTAAGCACGACGTAGTCGATAAGATCGACAATAAGACCATCATGGAGCAATTTCAAAATTTGTGATCTCAACGTAAAACTTTGTAATGTAATTGTTATTATTATTATTTTTTTTAATTTTAATATAATATATAACTTTTTATTTAATAAATTTTTTTATCATTAAACTTTTATATGATCCATCCTTCCATATTTCGTAACTCCGCCACTGTCACATCCTTTACCATATTAATCATACATGTGTATAAATTTCACGTAGACACGAAAAGTCAGTTGCATATCAATCTACATCCATATTCATCTAAACTCGGAATCATGATAACATAATGTACGTATGTATTCTCCACTCTCTTAAAAAAAAAAAAAACAGAAACCTGGATAAATACAGATGCTACCATGCAGCACGTGACATATACTAATTCCAGAAACCTGATATTTTCTCAAGCTTGGACCGGCTTTAATTCCTAAACGCGACGGTTATAGCACGGAATCCATCAGCCAGGGAGAAAAGAACGGGAAAAAAAATTTAAAAGCAGCCATTAAATCCTTCCACGTGTATAATCTAAGAGGTATACCCACAATTTGCACCAAACTCTCGTCCTTCTCCTCTCTCTCTCGTAAACGCAGACTCGCGAACTCGCACTATAAAATCCAGTGCTCGCTCTTTTTCTCGCTTCCACAAAAATTCGGAATCCAGGATCTGGAATTCCAGCCGCCGACCCCCAATATCTCCGCTCCTTCCTCCAACCATGGCGTCGATCGTGAAGGCGGCGGTGGCCGATGGGGTCACGACGTTCCTGTGGGTGATCTGCGCCTCCATGCTCGGCGCGCTCACCACCATCATCGCCTCCTTCCTCGACGTCCATGCCCACCTCTTCGCCAACCTCGCCATTACCACCTCGCTCGTTGCTGTCCTCGTTCTCGTCTTTGATATCGTCGGCGCTGCTCTTGGCGGGGCCAGTTTCAACCCCACTGCCACCGCTGCGTTCTACGCCGCCGGCGTTGGGGAGGACGATCTCCTCTCCATGGCCTTCCGCTTCCCCGCCCAGGTCTGTTGCTCCTCCTCTGCTATTTCTTTTCAAGGTTCAAATGTTAGTAGTAATGTGCCATAAATATTGCGCCTTTTTCCTTTTTTACTTTTGGGATATGCTCCGATACCATGTACTGTTTTCTTTGCTCTGATACCAAGTGATCAAGGTGAGGCTTTTATTAGGTAGTATAGAGAATAATCGAGTGTTGTTGATTGGATTTGGCAGGTGCTTGGAGCCGTAGGTGGTGCATTGGCGATCGTGAAGTTTATGCCTGAAGAATACAAGCATATGTTGGAGGGTCCTTCACTGAAAGTGGATCTCCACGCTGGTGCTGTAGCAGAGGGTGTGCTGACATTCCTTATCACCTTCCTTGTTCTTTGTATCATCCTTAAGGGACCAAGAAGCTCCATTGTTAGGACGGTTTTGATTGCTGTATGCACTGTTGCTGTAGTTGTCTCAGGGTCGGGTTATACTGGACCTTCACTGAATCCTGCTAATGTGAGTTTCATTCGGTTTCACATCTATAAAGTACTTGTGATGATTAGATTACTTTTTTCATGCTAGATGATCATATTTATTCATATTTTGCTGCCTCTTGGGTTGCATACCATTGGTTTCATGTCTTTCTCAATTGAAAATTCTGAAAAAGCTTCGCTTTTCTATTTTCATTCCATTCTTATGCCAGCTTTACAGGAATTTATCTGATTGGAATTCCATGACTTAACTAAGCTTAAAGATAGCATGGATTATGCTGTGATTCAATTCAAGAGAAAATGCTCTCTGCTTGTAATGATGAATCTAGAGTTCTCGTCAATATCTGTTGTTTTTTAACATCAATTTAACTCAAACTGAAACTTAATTGTCGATGCTCCCAAAGTTTTTGTCTTTTTGTAAATGTTAGTCCCGTTAGGTAGTATGGTGTCAATACTCATCCAGTATTTACCATAACTTTCTGATTTACATACTTTGAATTGGAATCCCTCAGTTCTGGTGAAGTTCTTTATGTGCTCTGTTTTAAATTTCCTGTATTGCTTTACATGATACTTTCTCTCTTTCTAGTACCTTTGTTCTTCTTTGCCTGCTGAGTTGAAAGGATGTAAGTGAAATTGAGATATCAGAAAAAGGTTTTTTGAGATTTTTTGAAATGACTGAAGAGATTAAAAGGTTCTTAGTAGGTGTAAGTGCATTTGAAATGGAATTTTTTTACCAGCAGTTTTGCAAAGCACAACATTTTACCAACACTCACTGAAACATTTTTTTAAACAAAATTACAAAAATGTATTTGTTGATAAGAAACTTTCAAAACACTCACATAGGTGTGTTTCCGAGGAGTGGAAGGTTTTCACTTTTGGAAAACATTGCTTATCCAAGCATACTTCCAAGCCCAACGGCAACGGTAGGCTATTACATGTTCCTAAGTAGGAGACGAGTACCTTGAGATTGACAAGAAAGTACCATGGATCCTTCTACATGTTCTTGATTGTTTCATAGAAACTTTAGAACTTTGCTCTTAAAAGGAAAGTTTGTTTCTTACTGTCTACTTTTGGTAGTCAGACTCTAGGTTCCTACAAGGGCATGCATTGTCTGTAGTGTCCTCATGGTTTGTATTGTAAATAATGTTTACGCCTTTGTAAAATGTAATCTATTTTGTCCCAAGATCTCAAGGCAATTCTCATATTTATGCTAAAGTGTGTGGGGGACTTTTAGAGGAGCTTTCTGCACCTTATTTTAGGTTGAACTTAGGTCAAAAACTTCTATAAATCATACTAAATTGTTTGGAATAATGTATATTTTAAGATTATCAAGTATTTACCATCTTAAGAAAGAGATAAAATATGACTTGGAGATGTTTACTCTCCCTCCCTCTCTCTCTCTCTCTCTCTCACAGCTCTAGTTGAATATTGTTCATCTATTCTTTGAGAGAAGTTACTAGGATCGTACTATTTTATATGTTTTGTGTTCAATTGGTCTCTTGCTGTTTTCTTTCTGTGATGTGTTCTACATGGGAATTTCTAGAGTAGCTTCTTTGGCAGTAAAGGATGGGGATTAAATAGGAATTGATGGTTTTATATATAGATAACTACTATGATGGATGAGAGAATCATCTACAAGACAATAGGACCTTGGATATGTATATATACAGAGTAAATATTATATATTGCATTTTGAGATGAGTCAAATGCATAAAGAATTTCCTTAAGAAAAGCTTGGGAAATATAATATCCTAGCTCTGGTAGAATTTGAAGCAATTAAGAGGTTGAAACGTAAAAGTCAAGAAGATACATGTGATGATGCATTGAAGTCATTAATAAAGAAGAACTCTGATTACAAAGCATTGGGAAGAAACTCAATGTGATCATAAATTTCATTTTGGCAACATCTCTATTAAAAAATTTAACATTTTAAGGATATTTTTATATTATTATTCAAACTACTGACATTTTGGAAGTATTCATTCTTTCTTAAGCCATATCCTTACAGGAAAAATAATTTTAGACAAATAAGTAATATTATCATCTTGATCACTGGTGTCAATTGCTAATAAAAATAGTGAGAAATGTTAATTTTCCATTGAATCAATTCTTGTGAACATAAAGACAGCGAGCACCTATGGTTTTAAGTTAACAAATACCCCCACCAATACCACCTTCCAAACCCCCACAAGCAAAGAAATAAATTTTTTTGTTCCATGACAACTACAGCAATTATTTATATAGAATGGAATTCCAAAAGTTTCTTATCCAATATTCGGTAAACATATTTTCTTTATCTTTCCTAGGATTAACTATGACTGTGAAATTGATATATTGTTGGCTTCATTGTCAACAGGCATTTGGCTGGGCTTACATTAACAACAGCCACAGCACTTGGGAGCAATTCTACGTTTACTGGATCTGTCCATTCATTGGTTCCATTCTAGCTGCTTGGGTTTTCAGAGGTCTATTCCCCCCTCAAGTTAAGGTGAAGAAAGCGTGAGAAGGTAATGAATGTAAGAAGACGGTAACTGGTTATCCACCGTTTCTTCCGACTTGCTATCAATGAAAATAAACGAGCGAGACTACAGAGATCTAATGGAATAGCCCATATTCATCATTCAACTACAGAATTGTTTCGATGCGATTATATATGGTCTTAGTTTTATATCTATATTTCATAGTTGAATTTCATAGTTATTTTTAAGTGCATAGTGAGTGGGGAGGTTGTCCATATTTTTCTTTCAGTTGCAGAATTGTTTGAATGGATTAATATGTCCTTAGTTTCACAAGTTTTCCCATTTCCATAGTTTAATTTCGCCTTCGTAATTAATGTGTGCCCAGAGATGTAATGGGCGAAAGTGTACTTATAAAGTTTTTTGTTTAGCAGTGGAACCTTGAGATATTTCTGTCACTCACATCTGCTTAGGGCAGAACTATAGTGTTTGAGAAACTAATGCTAAACAGTATATTGAACCAAAGCTGTGTTCTGAAGAGTGGTTTCCCGATTCTACGTTGCCAAGCTACGTTGTGGGATAGCATGCAACTATTTTCAGCTTATACTCTTGGCGAAATGTATCACAAAAGACTCTGAACTCTCCGGGAATATTCTTGGCATTACATTTTGCTGTCTCACACTTGGATGTTGCTTTTTTATTTGTTCCGTACGAGGAGGTTTGTACATTAATCTATTAATGTATTCCATTTGGAACCCATTTCTCCAAGCTATAATAATGGAAGAACAAGATCGATAGCCTTCACAAGAATAAACAATTTCTAGCGTACAAGAGTATCATTCAGGCGTGCGCACAATGAGTTCATCTGATTGTGGCTGGGTTATCTGTTCTCGCATGAGTAATCAAGACGTGCGCACGTTTAGTTGATCTGATATGGTTATCTTAATAGTTTCAAGTTACGTTTAGCTCAGAATCGGTAACTTACGGTATAAAATTCTTTTGTTATGTGACATTCCTCTCTCTTAGCGAGCTATTTTGTTAATTTAGTCAAGCCGAGCTTACCTAATACGGATCTATTTGGAAGAGTATCCATATACAATTTCTCTTAGAAATTTATGATTTACCTAATTTATGTGAGAACATAAAGTCAAGATTATTTTGTCCAACGTTCAGGATATTAGAAATTAGAATAAGATAAGATTAGATGGGACATTGATTAGTGATTATATGGTAATCAGTGATTAATTGGTCTAACATATATCAAACTTTCAATTGTAGGATATGATTTATATCATTTTATATAAATTGAGCTTCCTTGTCATTTTCATAATCCCTAGATGATGTCAAACTTTCAATCATAGGATATAATCTATGTCATATATAAATCCAACATATCAAATATCAATTGTTTTTGAAATTTTAATGTTAAGTATCAAAGATAAATAAAAATTTCGAAATAAAAATAAACACATGAGTCATGAATTTATCGTTATATCTCGAAATTAATACATCAAATGTGAAATCCAAATGATGGATATAGTCTATATTTTTTATAATATTTATGATAAAAAATCAAGTAATTTTGATAATTATATCTTAAAAAACATGGTATCCATTAAGTTACATTTTTATTGATTATAATAATAAATCGATAAATTCGTGCAAGTTAGATTGTAAAGTTTGAAGTTATCGATTGGTTGTCTATGATATTCCACTATCACTGGCAAAACCAAAACCACATCATCAAACCACTCCATAATGATATCTCAAAATTTCAAAAAAAAAGGAAAAGGAAAAAGAAAAGAAAAGAAAGGAAACTCAAGTAACAACCCACAATTCTCGCTAGTAATCACTCAATCCCATTAATAGCTTCTCAATCACTAAACCAACCCGTTAAGCAATTGACGTAAAACGAGAAACTAATAATCTCTCTCTCCGATTTCGTATTCTTGAGAGAGTCGCTATCCTTCCTATTTGCTATTCCTGTTGTTGTTGATGCAAGGAAAGAAAAACCCTCAACGATATTGATATTGGGTGAAGTTGCAACATCTCATGGAGATCATCGTTAGTCAAAGATCAACCATTTCTTCGTTAGTCTTTGTTTTGTGTCAAAACTTGAGTTTGGTCTTTGTATTCTCCCACAACAAAGAGGGTTTCAACGATCGAACCTCATAGAAAGTAGCAGGAAGAGGTTTTCATGTCACAATCTTTAACAAACGGAAGAGGAATTTGTGACATCGTTATGATCGTGTAGTGACGACGAGAAAAGGCTTCTATCTTCTATGAACAAAGTAATGCCATACAAAATTTGAGTTTTCTAAAAGATTTGTTAATGAATGTTCATTTGGTTATATGTTGTATGCTGTTAATTTATTTATATTATTTTTGGTTTTTATCATATATTTTTGATTTGGTTTTGTGTTGAGTACATTATTATAACATCTTTTATTACCCATACTTATCTATTTTGTATATAAATAATGTTTTTTGAGATATTTTAGTTAATGCAAATAAAAAAGGAACAAGAATATGAAAAGATTAATTATGTTGCAAACAAGAGAAGAAATCTTAATCCAACTAGGCTCCAATCAAAGATTCAATTTGTGCATCACATATCAAATTCAAATTCAAATTCAAATGGATTTTAGATGTGCACAATATTCTCATGAAGCAACCAAAGTTATTTAAATAGAAATTCCAAAATATAAGGGTCAATTGGTGGTGACTTATGGAGAAAATTCTTAAAATCTAGGGACATCTTTTATATTGAAGATATTATATATATTTGTAAATCCTATTCATAAACTTATAAATATGGGAATTCTCTATGTATTTCATGATCTTCTACTTGGTATACTATTTTCCAAGGCTGCTTTTCTAATTGCAGAGTTGAGTTCTGAAAGTTGCTTGAATCAGGTTAGAAAGATCAGCATTATTAGTTTTCATTTTATCATGTTTCTTTCTTTTTATTTTTGTTTTCCCTTTTGAACTATGTACTAAATTTCTTTTCTAAGATTAGATGGAGCTATGGTAACTGCATGATGTTGTAATTAGTTATGTTATCTTCTCTCTTGTGCTTCATGCCATGATCATGTATGTTAAACTAATACGACATTGATTTCCAATTATTTCGATAAACTTTGATAGGATAATAATGATTTGTAACATTCGTGCCTAGTTTGGCCCAACCATGTCTTTGGCCTCATAGATCGGTAAACTGATTATTCAGAATAATGTATTATTATGTGTTGTAATATGAATAATTTGTAAATTAATATTGATCTATGTGATAATCTCTCTTTTATATCTATGTTTATCTCTGGTGAATTTCTTCACTGTGTGGCTTCTTGATGTTTTGTAACCCACGTGTGTAGGGGATCATAATGAGAGAAAAGTCAGAATAGCGTAGTATCCATCGTCATTCACTGTACATGTTATATGACCTCCGTAGCCTTCCACCATGTTGAATCTCGGATTCGATGAGATTTCTGACGGTTGTCGTTGACGAGCGGTGACAAAAGGATGGCAGCCATATAAGGGAAGGAGAAGATGGCATCAGCAGCAGTTGCCTGAGGAAGAGAGAGGGAGCTGGGGAAAAAATCAAGAGAGAAAACCAGAGAAATGAGGGAAAGGGTTGAGGGCTGAGGGCCGAGGGGGAGAGAAGGGAGTGACGACCGTTGGGGGAGGAGAGCTTGCCGGAGGTCGTGTGAGCCCGGAGGACACTGGAGTAGGTGGTGAACTCGCCGAAGAGGGCGAGGGTTCATCAGAAATCCACTTAGTGTACGCGTCCCTTCCGATCTTCCTTTCTCCTTTTAAGTTAAATCCTTGATAAATGATGCGAAATTTGTTTAAATCCTTGAAAATGATTAGTGAAGCTTAGATTCAAGTATTGTGATTGATTCATGAATTTTCCACAATTTTATTAGTGATTTTTGGTGGATTTTCATGAGAAATTTCAAAGATGTGTACAGTGACTTTGAAACATGTTCTTTGTCTTTTGATTTTGATATCTTGGTATACGCTTAATGGATTCTAATGAAACTTTCTTGCCTAACCCGTGGACTCCCCTGATCAATCCTGTACAGTTCAAATAATGCATGAACTAACGACCCAAGTCTAAGTAAATGAACCCATTAAGGAGGTAATTGACATGGTACATCAATTCATTACAAAGGTTTCCCTTTCAAGTGATTCAATTGCGAAAAAGTCTGAACCTATTGTTCTCATGTTTGCACTAGAGCCCTCATCATTACCAACTATTATAAGATCATTAGAGTTATATGTCAAGTCATATCATTCAACTCTAGTCAATTTTGAGCTCAAGTCCTCATTCACATTCAAATAAATTATTTGGGTTTATCCAATCTAATTCCATTCATTTGGGAAATTCATGAAGCCCAATTAAGAGAGGTCCAATGGTGGCTTGAATAGGTCGAAAAAGAATTTGCAAAAGTCATATTGTAACCATGCCGGCGACGGCCTCGTGCGTGGCACGAAAGGCCAAATGCACGAGGGCCAACGAAGTCACGGCAAAAAGGGATAAAAAACAATGATAAAGATACAGGAGTCGCCACCTAGTCTACTTTAAAAACAGGAGACGAGGAAATCCATTTTAAAACATTAAAACTATGCAATAAAACCAATGGAAAATGTCAATCATGAACTAAAAAATGAGTAAGGATCTCTATTACGCACTGGAAAGGTATTAGGCACCCTCGTGCACCCGAGAAATCGGTCTTTCATGGGTTTCTCATTTACTTATATGGAAATGTCGACTTTACAGCCTGTTTCTGTACGCCCGAGGGCGATATGCCATGCAATGTTACATGCAAGTGCGTGCCTAAAGCCAAATATAGGTGAAGTGGAGAGTGGGCCATGTTCTAATGTTCAGCTACACTACCTAGGGTCTGAATTAGACAACGATGCAAAAGGATTTCACTGACAAGAACAAAAAAAGGCCACTGATTCACAAGACCCAAGTAGTAAGCATCACTACTTAACTAGATGCAAAACTAATGCAAATAGAGTTATTAGATGATAAAACTATGCAAGGACGATCATGGTATATCCAGGAACAAACACCAGAAAAATCAGAGCCCATGGTAATCAGGAGAACATGCAAACCTTGATGCAAAACCTGCTGTTTGCATCTTGTGACCAGACTGATGCGCCAGCTTGGTGCGCCATGATGGTGCTCCAGTAATGTGCGCCAGTGATGTGTGCCAGTTTAGTGCAGCTATATGGTGCTCCACTATAGTGCTTCTATTTGGTGCGCCAGTTTAGTGCATTCCAGATACTCTGTTTCAATCTGCAATCTGATTTCAGAGCCTGGTTGGATGTATGTGATTGATTATACTTATAACCATTCAGAGGACTAACCTAGATGCCAGGAAACATGTTTGCATTAAACAACCTAGATCAAAACACTCCTTTCTCTCCTCTCATATCTCTGCATATTCATGGGTTCCTTAGGACTGCAACTACCTATGGGGGTTTTTATGATGCATGGGGGTATCCTAGCTGACTTAGAGAGCATGGGAACGTGATGTAGAATGCAAGGGATGCATCACAGTCCCTATTCCATGGCCAATAGCCTCATAGGGACTATGATACATTGCCCAAAAGTCCACATAGTATAAACAATCATCATGACAAACAAACATTGAACATAATTGCATAAAAGAGCATCATACACTCCAAACTATGCAAAAAGTGCAAGTAAACATCAACATAAAAACATTATATCAGCTAAGTTTGCAGTGTGAACTTCATTCAGAATGCCATGCAAAGGCTATATGAATGTGAAAAAAAAAGAATATACCTATGGTGTATTCTCCTTGGGTGGTGTGACCGTGCCCCAGCTCGGGGGTTCGGCACAGAGTCGCGCTAGAGGGAGGAGGCCACAACCATGCCAAGATGGCGAAGGCACGAGATGGGATGAAACAGAAAAGAAAAGAAAAGGAGTCGCCACCTAGTCTTTTAAGAAAAAGACGAGGAAAACCACAAACAAATCACACAAAGTGAGTGAATGAGATGCAAACGTGAAGGCCAGATGTCTATTAACCAGAGGATGGGTAAGGATTCCTATTACGCACGGGGAAGGTGTTAGGCACCCTCGTACGCCCGAGAAACTCGGTCTTTCTAGTCTGATTCACTTGCTAGAGGCTGAATGAATGTTTGCTATGCCTAGATTGTGTTCTAATTATGCTGACGTGAGTGCCAAGATAAGATTGGATGGATGTATAAGAGGGTACGCGAAAACTGCAAAGAAATCCTTGTGAAATGATGAAATCACAAAGTATGACACAACAAAGAAAATCACATGAAATGACGAGGTTTTTGGCAAGAAGGACTCGAAAAATCGTACAGGTCTCAAGAATGTCAAAAATTCAACTGACTCAAGTCGTTAGAATCAAAGAAAGCATAGCAGAAATCAAGGTGGGAAAACTGCAAAGAAGTCCACATAAAATAGGATGACCGTGACATGTGAAGAAATTCACATAAAATGACTATGTTTTTGTAAAGAATGGTTATGAAAACTATATTGATGTCAAGGAGATCAAAAATACAACAAACCCAAATCATTAAGAGTGCAGAAAACACCAAAGAAATATGCATAAAATAGGCAAATGGTGAGGTGAGAAGAAAATCACATAAAATGACATTGTGTTTGTAAAGAAAAGTCTAGAAAATCAAACTGAGGTCGAAAAGATAGAAAGTGGGGTCAACCCAAGTCATCGAAATCATGGAAAAGGTCGTGAAAGTCAAAAAGGGAAAATAATCCGTGGTGGGGCCAATGTCGGCCTTCAGGTCTGTTAATATACGCCTTCGGGCGATGAAATCCAAATCAAATCAAAAAATCCAAAAACATGGAATAAAGACAATCAAATCAAATATCAAATGAAGGAATCCGAAGACAGATGGGAGAAAAATCCACGGAAGAATGCATGAAATGCAGACTTATCCAAAAAGAATGGACTAATGTGCAAATACAGCAAAACTATGTAAAATGCATGGAAATGTACCTAAATGAGTAAAAGATGCTAAGGAATGATTTGGACAGAGGTTATGCATGACTTGGTGCAATAACTGACACACATGTGCATGAATTGATGACACAGGAGCAATTTGGTCATTTTAGTGGTCAAATGCGATAAATACATGCATGGTCTAAGATATGCAAAAATGTATGAAAAAATGTCAGGAAAAAGAAAACATGCAAAAGAAAAGGTCTTGAAATAATAAAACAATGTAAAAACAATAAAGAACAAGTATAGGGACCAAAATGCAAAATTTACAAAAAGGATGAAAACCTGAATTATAATTCATTCGAGAACTTCTACCCTAGTGTACAGATGATGGATCAAAGGAAAATGTGAGATCGAGATGTGAGAATTGTATTTAGATAATTCCCTGAAAACTTAGGGTCTAATTTGCAAAATTCACAGAAAGAAAACGTTAATGGTTAAAAATGTGTTTAAAAAGTCTTATCTTGATGCTAGGATGTAAAATTTAATGAAAATGTGGCTATGTGATGTGACATGTGTGAAAATTGTACTTTTGGTAATTTCTTCAAAACTTAGGATTTACTATGCAAAATTCCCACATAGGGTGTAAATCTGACAAAAATGTGAAATCAGATGTTCATTTATATTTCAAACATGGTTTTTTGATGAAAACTTTATTCTAGTGGGGATTTACAAGCACAAGTGATCAATAAATGTGACACATATTAAAATGTGATTTAAAATGCAATAAAAACTATCATTAATGATTTAAGAATGTATCAGGGACTTAGATGTAAATTTTCTTGTCTAAAAACATTATAGATTGAGTTTAGGGATTGATTTGCAAAATTTTAGGACCAAAATGTGATAAAAATTAAGTTTTTTACATGATCAGTGTAATTATGGATAACTTTAAGGTCTAAAATGCAAATTTTACAAAGGAAACTCTTTTCAAAACACTCTCGGGGCAAAATGCAAAATCTCAAGACTTAGATGCAAAGAAAACATGATCTCAGGGGCTTAAGTGTGATAAAATATGTATGAATAGGACTAAAAATGCAATTAAAAGTTAAACAGGGCAAAACATGCAACTTTCATAATACAATTTTAAAATAAGAAATCTTAGGAGTCACAAAATAAATTTTCAGGAGTCATTTGCAAAGAAAACATGAATATAGGGGTCTAACTATGAAGAAACAAAAATATATGGAACTAAAAATGAAATTAGAATTTAAACAGGAGAAAACATGCAATATTTACAAAAATAATGAAAGAATGAAACGTATTTAAATCTTCAGGAGCTTAAATACAAACATACAGGACCTAAGTGTAATAAAAAAGGACCTAAAGTAATAAAAAAGGACCTGGATGTAAGAAAGGACTTAGATGTAAGGAAAAAGGACCTCGATGCAAGAAAAAAGGACCTGAAAGAAATTCCAGGAACCTATATGTAACGATTAGTAGGACTTATGTGTAATTATAAAAAACTAATAAAATTTCTCTAAATATATGTGTTTCGAAGATCGTTGGCGATCTGGCATGAACTCCGGTGGGCTCCCGACAGCGTCACAGCAGCGGGAAAGTGGTGGCGATGGTCGGAGGAGCTAGGGGACGCCACGGCGAGCTCCTTTGTGGCTGTGGGCTGGACTAGGGAGGCTTGAGAGGCTTGCCCCACCTCGAGCTCCGGCGAGCACCGTAGGGACGACGACGACGACTCGACGGCAGCGTTGCAGCGGCGATGAGCGGCATCCAAGGGCTGAGGGAGCTCTGGGAGGCCACTACGAGCTTCCCAGTGGCTTCGGGGAGCGAGGAGGGCTACTGAAGGCCTCCTCCTGTTCGACTCGTCGGAGAAAGCGGCGGTTGGCTCTGGCGATCATCGAAAACCGTCGGTGGAGGCTCATAGGAAGGCTGCGGCGGTTGAGTGAGGATTGGAAGGTGATGAGGCGCCTCCTGGAGGCTGTGCGGAGGTTTGGGGACCCTCAGACCATCTCTCCCGCTAGGTTCGTCGGTGATGACTCTGGTCATCTTCCACGACGACGGCGAGTGGTGCTTCGTCTACCTGGACCTCTGCAAGGCTAACCGTGGGCTTGGGGAGCAAGGAGGAAGAGGGAGGATATGATTTGGGGGGGGGGGGGGGGGGGGGGGGGG
>JAMKQA010078963.1:0-16615 GCA_024699735.1 Posidonia australis
GATATTCTACACGAGGTAAATACCGGTGGAATATTCATTGGTGGTACTACTGAACATGTACGAGTCCCTTTGAATGAAAAATAAAATTCAAGGAGGTTATGATTCATTTGACATGTACACATCATGGGCATCTTGCTTTTCTATGTTCTATAGACCTGCATGTAATTATTGAAAGTCAGGATATTCTACACGAGGTAAATATTCCCTGTGAGACTAAAGCAACAGTAGTATTTGTATCATTCCTTGGGGCAGCTAACTCCCTGTGAGGTAACTCTATGATTTTCCAAGGTAAAGTAGCACCTAACCAGTTTGAAACAAAAATAAATTGGAACACAGTTCCAATAAAGGGAACCCAAGGAGTAAGGCACTGCTGCCAACACATGTTTACAAATCACGTAGTGTAAAACATCATCTATGACATGTTCTTTGTCATATTCTTCACTGGAAATCACCCAGACCCATCACCACAATTGGATGGTGAGTGTAGGCTCCTAACAGGGCTTCATGTGCAGGTTAATTATAGATTTGAATCCAATCAGGAAATTATTTGGTTATGCTTTTGCAACCTTGAATCATACAGTACAACAACAGCAATGTGGGTTGGCAACATGAATCTGTCATCTCCATTTAATTCTGTCCAATGCTACTTCCAACCTTGGATTATACATTGATATTTATAATGTTGATTACTAAACTAGTCGCCTCCTTTTTTTTCTCTCTATTTATCTCCCTCTTCCTCGTCTCTTCTCCATTTTCCTTATCACCTACTTCTTCTGTCTTTTCTATCATTCCCCTTCTTAGTCTACATAATTGATTTTATCAGTCAAATTATTAATGGCCAAATTTCATCCTCACCGATTATATAATTTATTGACAATATTTAATTGGTGATAAATGAGCTAGGAAAAAACTTAAATGGATTGTCGTTTTTAATAGGGTTATGGTAAATGGGTTATTTGACCCATTTTCTAACAAGATTATAACCTAATGGCTAGGGTTCCTTCTTTCCTGTTGACTCCTTTCTCTCCTTCGACTCCTTCCATCTGTGATTTTGTGATGTCGTTATGCCACACAGCCACAAATTTTTCCTCACAAGTTAGAGTCCTTATATATATATTTTTTACATTTAATATATACATATTGTTAGATTTAATTATTTTTATTTGTTTGTAGTTTGATGGGCTAATGGATCTTGTGAATCCAGATATCTTATGTAGTATATATATATATATATATATATATTTATGGTTTGTATTCTTTGACTTCTATTTTATGCAATTAGAACAATTTTTTCTACATGGTACTAGAGCAATAGGTTTTGTGTCCTAGTATACTTTTTCTGTAGCTACCACCGCAGCCACCACTGTCGCTGTAGGCAATGACATCAGTTATATACATATTGTTAGAGTTAATTATTTTTATTAGTTAGTAGTTAGATAGGTTAATGAATTTTATGGATCCATATATCCTCTATAGCTAGCTTCTTACAATACCCGCCTAGGTGGCGCCATGCTGTTAAGGCACGATTAAAGGCTAAAGCAATAGTACACCTTGAAGATTAAGGTTGTAATGGTGACTCGGTGAACACCATGTTATCCAAGCAAGGTGCTTGCTTGGGCACGTAGGCATGTCTTGAAATTCTGGATCAGGATTCGGATTCGGATCCAATTAAATAAAAATAAAAACCCTACATACGTGATGCACTTGTTGCCCTCTATTCTCTCTTCCTTTCTCTCAACGGTTGTTGCACCTCTATTCACAATTGGTGACCACCCTTATTGCCGGTAACCTTGTTGGCGGTTGAAAGCACTTCAGTGGCCTACTTCAAGACTCTTCTCCTCTTTTCATTTTCTCGGATCCATTTAAATAAAAAGAAAAAAACCCTACACACGTGATTCACTTGTTGCCCTCTATTCTCTCTTCCTTTCTCTCTACAGTTGTTGCACCTCTATTCTCGATCAGTGACCACCCTTATTGCCGGTAACCTTGTCGGCGGTTGAAAGCACTTCAGCGTCTATATCTCATATTCACACGTGTGTGTATTTTGCTATTGTTTGCTCATTTTAATATGATTTTAGAGATGAATTTTTGTTTTTTGTTCATTTTTTTTTAAAAATTCAGATTAATAGGGTGCTTATTATTTCAAAATTTGATGACGGCTTTGGTATATAGTCTTGATATTTATGTGGTTTTTTTTCATATTGTTGATATATAAGTTGATTTTGCCCATGTTTGCTGATTTTGATGTGGTTTTAGTCATGGATTTTTGTTTTTTGTTCTTTTTTCTTTAAGGTTCAGAATAATATGTTGATTATATCATTATCTTAACATTTAATATTGCTGTTGTTTTCATTATGAGTGCTTCTTTTTGTTGTTTTCCATTTATTATGATTTATAGGATGTCATAAGAAGAGAACTCTCCTCCTCAATTCCCACCAAATCAAGTACAAGAAGTATCATTCATTTTGCATCTCGGTACTAATTCAATCCCAAGATGAGTTTAGTCGAATGATTCGGGATGAAGGTATGCTTGGTGGCTAATTTTAATTGACAAGAATACAGTGCAATGCTTACTTTGTGGAAAGATCTCTAAATATGGTATCAAGAGGCAGAAAGAACATATGATTGGAGGTTTTCTTGATTTTAGGAAATGTCCTAAGACAACAACAACCTTTTAGACGTGATGTTGAAGTGGTTCAATAGAGAAAAAGAGGAAGCTAAACATAGCATTTGGTCCTCCTGTTGGATGGGATTGATGGAAGCAACACTGTACTTATTGTTACAAACCAAGTGAGGAAGATATTTACATCTTTTAGTAGAGGAACTATGAAGCCAACTATCCCAATTAGGTAGACAGTAGGTCCTCTTGATGTGTTGTGTTGGGAAAATTTTTGCACTGTTGTTCTTGAAAGAAGGCAATGAAAAGACAGTCAACTAATAGTAATTGAGGATCACTTAAAGAAGGAAAAAAGTGGATGGATGAATTCTTCATTAATGTCCTATATAAGGGTGGATTGTCCTTTAACATAGTCACTAAATTGGTAGTTGAAGTACTTTGTGAGGCCATTAGATGCTATGAGAGAGGATATAGGTCATCTTCCTTTCATTAAGTAAGAAAGTCACTGTTTGTGAAGAAGTTTAATGATGTGGTAGAATAAGGAGAGACTATGAGGTACATTGAAAAAAAAAAGTGGTGTTACTCTCATGTTTGATGGATGGATGGACTGATGACAAAGGAGTTTAATCAATTTCTTAGTGAATTGTTTAGAAAGTATCTTCTACTTGTATTCTATTGATGCTTCAAATTGGAGAAGATTGTAGATTATTTTTTGGGAGCTTTTCAGGATGCCATCTTTCATGTAAGTGAAGAGCATATAATGCAAGTGTGTATGGATAATGTAGTCAGTTATGTTCTTCTAAGGGAAAAAGGGAAAAAGAACGGATGAAGATGAATAACAAATTATTTTGAACTCTTTGTGTTGTACATTGCATTAATCTCATGCTTGAGGATATTGGAAAATTATCAAAATATAAGAAAGCGATTGTCATGGGAAGGAAGATCATATCCTTTATCTATCTTCACAGTTGTCTCCATGATGTCATTTACTGCAAAGTTTATTTGGAAAGAACTTGTGAGATGTGGTGTGATTAGATTTGCGACTTCCTATCTCACACTTTAAAGTATGTATGACATAGAGCACATATGACATGAAGAATATCCTTAAATGACTTTTTATATATGATATGTGGCATGAATCTAGTTGGGTTAATACTATTCAAAGTATACAAGTCATGCATGTAGTGTTTTCCATAGATTTTCGGAATATCTTCGAGGATTACCTAAGAGTTTCTCAATCCTTTATTGTCTTGTTGAGATTGGCTGATTGTGATGAGAAGCCAACTATAGGTTACCTTGCACACACATTCACTTATGTCAAGACAATAATTAAAAATAATTTTGGCAATAATGAAAAGGAATACAGGCCTATGTTGGATATCATTGAGAAGCATTGGACTTTACACTTGGATGATCATCCTTTGGTGACGAAGCATTTCTAAATCTCATGGTCTACTACATCCATAGAAAGGGAGGAGATTGATTCCCCACTTGTTAATTTCTTTAAAGTCGTATTTCAAGAATGCGTAGAACAATTGGTGAAGGATAGGGAGAAGTGGAACCAAATCATCTTGGGTGTAGATTCTTTTTAGCAAAGAAGAGGAAGATTTAGTAGTGAAATAGCAAAGGATATAATTATCTTGCAAAAACCAAGTGTTTGTTGCTTAATTTAAATTTTTTATGCACTTTACAATTTAGATATGTGACTTGGTGATATTTGAGTTTGATAATGTGTTTCTTTATTTATGTAGTGAATTGATGAGACTTTTATGGAGTACTTACTTCTTCATTTAAGAAGATTGTCATCTTCATCCTTGGTCTTTGTTGTACTGCCTTCAATTGTGAGAGGAATCAGAACACATTTGAATTCGTAAGAACTAAGAAACATCAACACTTGTCACTTTTTTTGCTATTTTGAAATTTCAACACATCATATTTGAATCATTTATCTTTTTTCTTTCTTATGTTAATAAATCCACTCTAAAAGGGGAAACCACATGGAGCAAGAAAGATTAGACAAGCTTGTGTGCATCAACTATAACTAGCATCTCAGTTGAAATAAATAGTTCTTTATACGGACCTTGTATAATGTCCCGTTTATGAGGTTTCTTGTAGGTTAAGTTTGTGTTGTTTTATACATAGGAGATTGTATTCTGTTTGTTATGGAGCAATTTGATTCTTTTTCTTCCTAACATGGTATCTAGAGCATAGGCTAGAAACACTAACCCTAGTCATTGGCCACTCCAACCCCACTGTCGTTGGAACTACCACTAGAAATATTGTAGTATCAATCAAAAATACTGTGGCAGTCACTGGAAGTCTTCTATTGTTGCTTTTGAGGGTCCTAAACACCATTGGGTTCTTTTTCTCCTCCCTCATGGTATAGGCACCTCACCTATGTCGTGAGATGTCAACTATTACTTGCCTAACTATCTAGTACTATCGTTTTTGTTTGTCTTCCTACTATCTCTTCTGTTACGACGTCGTCCTCCTATGACACGCTTCAGACTACATCATAGGATGCATGACTTTGGAATTTGAGTGGTACCACCATGAAACTCAATATGAAGAATTATCTTCTCTAGTCCAAGTTATTCATCGTGTTCTTTGGTGTACATCGAAAGGATTCATCATTTACTAAGGATCTGCTTATGATGATTGGCTTGCTAGAGATTGTGGTGTAATTTTCTAGCTTGTCAACGATATGAAGAAGGATATTGCTATTGCCGTTATGCTTCTCAATCCTAGAAAGAAAATCTAGGATACATTGAAAGAGACATACGGACATGAAAAAAACATTTCTTGTATGTTTGAGATTTATGAGCAGTTTTTCTCTTTTCAATAAGGAGATCGTTCGGTTCAAGATCTATATACCTCTCTATGCATTCTTATTAATGAGTTGAATATTTATTAGCCAATTGTTCTCGATATACAGACATTGAGGGAGTATTACAAACGACTAGCAGCTGCAAATTTTCTCTTTACTCTTCAACTCGAGAACGCATCCCCTGATTTGTGAACAAGTACTTGGTGTTGACACTATTTCATCACTGTTTTCTACATTCTCTCGCATTCTTTACGTCTCCATTAGGACTCCTACTTTCACTGTCAATTAATCAATGCTATGATCCATCTACTAGGTAATATTTCACTTCTATTGATGTCACTTTTTTCGAGTGCACATCTTATTTGCCTCTACTTCTTTCATGGAGGTCCAAACTACTATTCTTCTTCCCACTATTGTTAAGAGTTCTGTTGCTAAGGGTGCTTATAGCACTTATAGTGCTTCTGTAGTACTACCTCGTCCTTTGCAAGTCTACAGTTGCTTTCGAGAATAACTACAGGATTAGGCTCCAATCAATGCAACTCATCTGCCACATTCAAACACTTTAGATCTTAGTCTTGCTATTACTCTTCATATGAGTAAATAATATGTTACTGTTCATCTTATTTCATAATTTGTTTCATATGATCCTCTTCATCTTGTTTTTTGTCAGTTTGTCTTGTCCATTTTCTTGGAGTGTATTCGTAGGAATTATATAGAGGTTGTGTAAGTACCACGTTAGAAAGCTACTATAGATGAAGAGATGCATGCATTACTATCACGAGACACTTGGACACTGAATATTCCTTTAGATAAAGTTGCAGTTGTGGGATGTAGATGGGTTTATAGCATCAAATATAATTCTGATGGTTTTATTGGTAGGTACAAAGTGTGCTTAGTTGTAGAGGACTTCATATAGACCTTTGGCAAGATTATGTTGAGCGTTTTTCTCTTATAGCGAGACTAAATTCCATCCAAGTATTATTGTTTATCTCTATCAATCAAGTGTGGGAGTTATACTAGTTTGATATCAAAAATACTTTTCTGTATGGTGACCTTGTAGAATAGGTGCTTTTGGAGTAATTCTCAGAATATGTTGCTTAGGGGAAGAATAAAGTCTGCTATCTAAAGAAAGTTATTTATGGTCTTAAAAAAAGTCTTAGAGCGTCGTTTGAGAAATTTAGTAGATTTGTCATGGGTGTTAAATTTCGGTGTTGTGGAGTAAATCACATGGTGTTTATCCAACTAGGAATCAATGAATGTATGATACTTGTAGTATACATTGATAACATTCTTCAAATAGGTAATGACACAGATAGGATTGTTAAGATCAAAGAACCTCTTGCGAAACATTTTGTTACCAAGGATATAGAAGACTTTGATACTTTCTTATGATAGAATTTACTTATAACAAAGATAAAGTAATTTTGTCTTAAAGGAAGTATGATTTTGAGTCTAGACTTCTAGGCTGCAAGGTAGAGGCACTCTAGTTGATTAGAAACCATTGTTTTGGGATAACTTCTTTGAGCTATTTGAGGATATGGGGCATTATAGCCAGATTGACTGTTACATGTCTCGACATCTGTTATGTTATTGGATTGTTGTCAGTTCATGTGTGAATCAAGAATGGTTCATTGGAAATAGGCCTTGTGTGTGTTGGCCTATGTAAAGATTGGATCAGTTACATTACTAGAAACATGGATACCTTTGCATTGAGGCTTACTCGGATTTGAGCTATGTAAATCAACTTCTGGCTGCGACACTTATGTTTGAGAGAATCTAGTCACTTAAAGCAGCACAAAGTAGAATGTGGTGTCTCGGTCGAGTGTAGAAGTTGAATATAGATATATAACATAGACGATATGTGAAATGATATGACTTAAATCATTGTTGACTAAGTTTGGTTTCATAATGCAGTTTCTTATACCCATGCATTGTGACAACTAAGTTGCCATATTCATTGCTCATAAGCGAATAAGGTATATCGAGGTTGATTGTCACTATGTTAGAGATATAGTAATGAGCGGAGTTATTTCTACTCTTTATACACCAGCATCTTATCAACTTGTTGATACTTTCACGAGGGGTTTGTCTTTAGGTTTCTTTGAGTCATTATTTAATAAGTTGAGTATATTAGATGTTTATGCTCTAGCTTGAGGGAGAGTATTAGAATAAATGAATCTTTATGTAGATCTTGTTTAGTATACCATTGATAAGATTTGTTGTTGGTCAAGTATGTATTTTATGTACATGAGATTGTACTTTCTTTGTTATGGAGCAACATGATTCTCTTTCTCCCTAATAGTCTCTATGAAAGATTTCAAATGAGAAGACTGGACAACAATGATGAAGATTTTGATCTTATAGGTGTGAATGAACTAAATTGTAGTAGTGAATGGATGACAAGCACACTAGGAGTTACAAATGAGTTTATGTTAGAAGATTGATCACTTAAGCCTAAGTCACTTCAACTCCAACACGTAGCTATGGACGTTCCCATAGGAATGGTTGTAGACATAGGCAACCTTGTGCACGTGGATGTGGAATAAGTGTGAGAATATGTTCAAGGAAAAGCAAAGAACTTGTGGAGTTACTGATAATGAGGAAGAGGAATTTGAAAACGAAGAGGAGGATAAAGTGGAAGAATTCTATGAAGAAGAAGTGGACGATGAAATCTTGATTTTTGAGAACAACTTGATGATGCTGATGATGAAGAAGAAAAATGTTGAACATTTTGTTTTTTTTTTTTCAATCAAATATTGACTTTTGCTGACTATTATTTAGTTTTTCTTGATTATTGTTATTTGTCATTGATTATTTGACTTATTGTTATTATGAAGATTGTTATTATTATTAACTTATTAATTGTTATTTGATATTATTAAGATTGCCATTGATTTGGAGGACAAATTAAGATTTTATTTATAGTTAGATGGTTATTGTTAATGCTAGAAATTGTTATATCAATTTATTAGTGCATTATAAATTTTGAATATATTTATTAACATATTTAAAAAAATCCAAAAAACATGTAAAAATCGCTGAAGGCACCTTTGGATATTGTCTTAGTGCCATGATAAGTATGTTATGTAATCTCTATAAATGCTTTGTATTCTTTGATTTCTTGTTTATGCAATTAGAACATTTTTCTCTAAATGGTACCATGGTAATAGGCTTTTTGCCTTAGAATACTTTATTTTATAGCCACAACCACCAATACCGTTGAAACCATCGATGACAATGACATAAGTTGGCTTTACAGGAGTCATGTAGATCACTCTGTATTTGCTAGACAGTGAAATTTAGGTAGTGTGATTTTAATGGTGTGTATGGATGATATTCTTGTGATTGGAATTGATTCAATGGGTGTATCAGAGACAAAGGAACATTTGAAGAAGTATTTTGTATCAAAGGATTTTAGTCAACTACGATACTTTCTTGGTATTGAGGTAGCTTATGGTAAATAGGAACTAGATGTGTTATAAAGAAAGTATTTGATGGATTTACTTCAAGAAATAGGAATGTTAGGTGTCATACTTGCTATTGCTATTGATCCATATCCTAAATCATTATTATAGTCAAATAATGCATAGGATTTTGTTGATAAAAAGAGGTAGAAGCATCTACTTGGAAAATTGATTTATCTCACAATCACTAGGCTAGATATTAGCATTTGTTAGTGTGGTTAGTCGATTTACGAAGAATCTTAAAGCATGTCATTGGGAAGCTATGCTTCGTATTCTTTGTTATATAAAGAATGCTCTTGGAAAAGGGATGATATATTGGAATCATGGTCATTTAGATGTTGTTGCCCTATTTTAATGATGATTATGTTGGTCCTAGATATGATTGATGTTCCATTACTAGCTATTGTATTTTTGTTTGGGGATAATTTTGTCTTAAAGGAGTAAGAAACAAAATATAGTGTCACAATCTAGTGCTAAGGTTGTGTTAGAGTAAATGGACTCTTATATGGATCTTTGTATTATTCATTTATTAGGTTACTTGTGGGTTAAGTATGTGTTCTTCTATATATAGGAGATTGTAATTCTTTGTTATCATGAATAATATAATATTCTCTTCTTTATCTCAATATGGTATTAGAACGTAGGGCTTAAGAGAGAGAGAGAGAGCGCATGCGCACAATAGTTGTCATTGCTACTGACACAGTATCACCATCGGCGACAACAATCCCACAAAAAAAACCCCTCTTCACCCTTTTGGTATCCATCTCCTTTGTCATTCCCTACTCTGAGGCCACACCCCCTCGCAGGACCTGAGTTTGATCTCGCCATGGTCCAGCACTAGTTTTGTGGCATCGTTTGTGTTGTGGACGCCTGCTCCTTTCCTACGTCGCTGTATCGTCTCTTCTCTTGCATCTACGTCTAGATCCTTTGTTCTCTCCTTCGATGTCACTCAACCCTTCCAGAGTCTTTTCTGCTGTTGACTAGCCCTTGTAGGGCTTCCTCTGTTGTCGACAACCTAAAAGGGGTGGATGTCTTTGTTGCATCGAGCCTTCTCGACACCTCTGGTGGTTTGCAGCCCCTTCGGTGATTGCTTCGCCATGTTATAGGCTGTCGACATTTGTTTTTTTCTGTTTCATGCCCTTGGACTGAGATTGCATGTTTAGGAGGTCGTTTTTATCCCTTTTCGTGTCTTAGACTGAGACTGCATGTTTAAGAGGTCATTTTTATCTTTGTTTGTGTCTTGGATTGAAATTGCATGTTCAGGAGGCTGTTTTTATCCGTGTTTGTGCCCCTAATTGAGATTGTATCTTTGGAAGGTCGTTTTTATCCTTGATTGTGATTGCATGTTTGCAAGGTCATTTTTCTTCTTCCTTTTTCTTATGCCGTTGACTTTGTATGCTCTCCTCGGCTCCTTCGTTGTTTCTTACAGACATTGTCGGTCCTTCCACCACCTGTAATTGATCCTCTTTCCTTCTTCAACATCTCTCTAGTCGTCGATCATTCAACAGAAAAAAAGGAAAGGGGAAGAGGGAGAAGAAGCAACAAATGGGAGGGAGAACAGAGGACGTGAAAGAATAAAAAAGGAGATTAGGATTTAATGTAGATTTTATAAAAAAATCCTAAGTTTTTTTGAAATTGCAAAATTTACGAAGAGGTAGTTTCTAGATCTTGAAGTAACTAATTTATAGGAAAGTCTAAAACTTTCCTGGTTTGCTACTATTACTATCATTCCTTCTAAATTATATAGTTCTATGATGTAATAATTTTGAGATGTTCCGACGTGAGGTGGAGTGTTAGAGTAAATAGATCCTTATATGAATCTTTGTATCATCCAATTATTAGGTTACTTGTGGATTAACTATGTGTTCTCTTATATAAATAAGATTATAATCCTTTGTTATCACAAATGATATAGTATTCTCTTCTCATGTCAATAGGCTGAATATAGGATTATGATGCCTATTGTTGGGGAATTGGTGTGGTTGAAAATTCTTTGTCAAGTTCTTGGTGTTCCCTATGGTGAACTCATGACTATATTTTATGATAATTAAACAACCATCAAGATAGCAATTAACCCAAATTTTCATGAGCATATCAAAGAATGTGGAAGTTGTTTGTGACTTTGTTTGGGAGGATGTAATGAATGAAAAGATCCATACAACATTTGCACGAAGTGAATGTTAAACTGTAGATATTTTCACCAAGGCCTTAGGACTTAATTTTCAATATCATGTAGTAAACTGAGCGTCATAAATATACATGTTGTAGTTTGAGGGAGATTGTTTGAGTTAATTGTTTTTATTAGTTAGTAGTTAGATTGGTTAATGGATCTTGTGGATTCATATATCCTATGTAGTATATATATATGCTTTGTACTATTTAATTTTTCTTTTTTATGCAATTAGAACATTTTTTTGTGCCATACTTACTAAAGTGGGCGCCTAGGCATACACTTTTTTTAAAATCGCTTATTAGATTTGGATTATCATTTGATCTTTTTTTTGTGTGCTTTAACATTGTAACGTCCTACTTCCGGGTACGTTATCAAAACACAGTATCACAAGTCTAATTACACAAAATTATAGAACAAAAAAACTGTAACTAAGGCTCACCTTGAGGATCTCGATATGCGGCTAGAAGCTCCAATTCCAGCACTAGAACCTGATTACACGCGGTCTGCACCTGAAAACAAAAAGCACGCGTGAATGACATCTAAGTCACCCAGTATGCGTCCCTAAAACACACAACCACAAAGAAAACTCGGTAAAACCAAAAGAACTGGTTTCCTATAATTTGCAAAACTTGATTTTCTCTTTTGAAAATCATTTTCTTTATTAAATAATCACTTGGGAATTCAATCCCAAAACCAAATTCTTTTCTTACAAAACATTTGGAAATTCGTTCCAAAACCACTTCTCTTTCAAAACATTTCTTTCAAAACCCTTTTTGGAATACATTTTCCTTTTTCCAAAACAATTCCATTTTTTTTTTCAATATTGGGGATTCTTCCCAAAACACACTTTCAAAACACACATTCTAACCAGATCCAGTCTAAAATATACTGTCCCATTGGACTCAAAACCAAAATACAAACACTAACTGGCAACTGGTTAAAACATCATCATTCCTCTTCAGGATTCTAGGACCATTTCACAAGTCCAATCCTGACCACACACACATTTCACTTACTTAATCACTTTCACTTTCATTATTGTTGTTACCTTGCTCAGGGGTAACCTGGCACACAAGCAGTAGGTGAGGACATCCTTCCCAACCATCCTGCACTGTCGCGATGGGATTCCCCGTGCGGGATGCCACTATCCCGACCAACAAGCCTCACATTTTCTGTTCCTCACAGGAGCACGGAGATACGTCTCAGAAGACGCCCCAGTCGGTGACCCGAACAACTAGGTCCAATGACCCAGGCTCAGCCTACACTGCTTCGAGCTCGGTGACCCGAACAACTACGTACAATTACCCAGGCTCAGCCTACACGGCAGTGACTCGAACAACTAGGCTCAAAGGCTCAGGCTCAGCCTACATTGCTACAAGGAGCGTGGTGACCCGAACAACTAGGCTCAAAGGCCCAGGCTCAGCCTATACCGACTCAAAGCTCGGAACCACAATCTTTTCTTAACACATTATTAGTGTTCTAAAACTCTTTCCAGTTTTCCAAAACTCATTTTCCATTTTATTCTTTTGTAGGGTCAAAACCCAAAACCACACCCAAATCCTTTGTTTGGGGTATTACATGCCTCCATGTCATTACACGGGGCAAACACCAATCACATACATCCATCATGCCAAAACAACCATTTAATATCATTAAAAACCACATTAAAACCTTTAAAAGTCTGGGCAAAATCGACATACCGAAATTTCAGTTCGGTATACCGAAATTCCCTGTTTCGGTATACCGAACATTTTCGGTATGCCGATACGCCCTGTTTCGGTCGATCGGAAGATTTCGGTCTTCTGAAACCCTACATTCTGGCCTAATCTGCTAAAATTTCGGCATATCGAATTTTTCGCAGACAGGCACCTCTGTTCCAAGCAGCGAAAAATCGTCCTAAGTGGGAGTCCCAACCGGACCTCTCAAACTAACACCATAAATTCTCATAAAAACATGGGATGTAGACCCTCAAGTCTACTTCAAAACTCTTCAAACCAATCAATATTTCATCAACCACACAGGAAGATATAAATTCGCAAAGGGATCTTGCTCAGAAATAAATCTTAAAACATTTAAGGCAAAAACTCTACAAAACTCCTAAAATCCGCACAAACTAGCATGATCCTTACACAATTGCATCATAAAACTCATTTCCAATCATATTATGATTTTTCTACAATTTTTCATGCATTTAACACGATTTTCATGCATTTAATCTATTGTTAACCAAAAACAGAACGGAAGGAGGAGAAGGATCGTGTACCTCACTCAGGCCACAAGCGACCCTTACCACACTCCGGCAAGCCTCCACGAGCTCCGACGGAACGCACGGACGGCTCACCACCTCCTCCCACTCGTGCGTCTCAGCTCCCTTTCTTTTCCTTTCTCGTTGCACACTTCCTCTGCTTTGTCCACTGCCTCCCTCTCTTATCTCCGCCACCACCCACATGGCGTCGACCGCCCATCCCGTCGGACGAGATGGGGAGGCACGGGCCTCCGTCGCTGGTGGCACGGGTGGAAGAAGAGAAAGAAGAAGAAGACGAGATCAGTGGTGGAAGGACGAGGCTTGCGAGAGAAAAGAAGGAAAAAGAGGAAGAAAAGAAACGAGTAAAGAATGACACGCAAATCGAGACAACTGTGCATCGTCAAGTCGGACTCCACATGAGTCCCAAATCACAGGCAGATGCACAGAAAGCCAACTACAACTACACACAGCCAAGAAACAGCAGATTATTCATTAATAAACCATTAAACACAATATTGTAAATAATTACATGGTTTATAATAAAAATGGATAATCAGGCCCAGATGTTATAAACATTGAGTATGTTCAACCTTTGCTTTTTCCGTGTGTCTTGGGAAGTTATCAAGGATGACTTCCTCAGGGCTGTCAATTACTTCTCGTGCTCGGGTAAGCTGTTAGCTTCGGTCAACCATACCACTTTGAAGTTGCTTCCTAAGAAGGTTGCGCCTGTGGCCTTCTCTGACTTCTGACCGATATCTCTCTGTAACGTCCTCTATCGGATTATTTTGCGCCTCCTTGCTATGTGGCTGAGGCCTCTTCTTCCTCTGCTTGTTAGTTCGGTGCAATGTGTGTTTGTCCTTAGCAGGTCTATCACGGATGCAATATTGACTGTGCATGAAGTTGCTAGTTGGTTTCATAGGCATTATGGTCAACCGAAGATGATGTGCAAAGTTGATCTTGCCAAGGCTTATGATTCTATAAGCTGGCCTTTTCTCATGAACGTGTTGGCTCAAATGGGGTTTGATGTCAAATGCAGAACCATGGTTTTGTCTATGATCTGAGCCACCTTCTCTGTCAACATCAATGGTTCTCTATCTAGGACATTCAGTGCATCCTATGGCCTCCATCAGGGTGACCTCATAGCACCTTTCTTCTTGTTCTTGCTATGGAAGCTTTCACGAGTCTCATGCAGCGAGCAATAGGGAGGGGCCTTGTTATGCCTCTCAAACGGGGTGATGAGTGTGTGTCCCATGTGCTCTTTGTGGATGATTTGGTGTTCTTTGGGGTGGTGACTATTAGCAATGCTCGGGGAATAAGGGGGTGTCCTGGACCAATTGACTCGGACCTCTGGGCTCAGTGTTAATGCCGGGAAGAGTGTTGTGGTGCTTGGTGGTACTCCAGGCAACTCTGCTGCTGTCTGCAGGGCTCTTGGAGTTGAGGAGGGTCGCTTACCACTTGTCTACCTGGGACTACCGTTGACATCCAAGCGGCTTACTAAAGTTCATTGTGAGCCTTTGCTTTCCAAGCTCAGTGTGAAGCTAACTGATGGCAAAGGATGTGCCTGTCTATGGCTGGTCGGTGTCAACTTATTCAGTCAGTATTGGGTCTTCTCTACTCTAGTAACTGGTTGTCTACTGGTTGCTGCATGTTGTTATTAGTGATGTGGAGTCCTTATTTACTCATTTCCTCTGGAAGGAGGGTAGGGTGCCTACAGTGCGGTGGGAATCATGTTGCCTACCTCGGTTGGAGGGTGGTTTGGACTTAAGAAGGGTGACAGATAGCAAGACCGTGGGGCTTCTCAAGAGTTTCTGGCACTTTGCATCGGGGAGGGATGCAATATGGGTTAGATGTATGGGTGCCAAATACCTGCAACGGGAGACTATATGATCCGTGCCTTTATGTCGGATGTCATCATGGGTGTGGAAGGGACTGCTCTGAGTTCGTCCCACTATGTGCTCCTTGACTACTCAGGATCCATTGGTGTGGACGGCACAGACTTTTGGGATCTTCACCAACAAGTCCGCCTGGGAAGGTATTTGGGCTCGTAATTGTGCTGTCCCTTGGGCGTCGGCTGTCTGGTATGCAGGGTTTGTGCCTAGTCATGCTTTTTGTATGTGGAAGGTTATGTGGGGTAGACTTAAAACACAGGATCGGCTGAGAAGATTTGGACTCCACATTGTTTCCTGGTGCGCCTTATGTTGCTGTGCTTATGAGGACTTGTTACACCTTATTTTAGGTTGTTCCTATTCTGGACAGTTGGTTTCCTTGGCTGCTGGCTCACTTCATCTGCAGTTTGGAGGGAGTATTGACGAGGTCTTGGGGAGGTTCCATGGACTGACTCCCTCTCAGTTACTCCAGCAGGCCTTGTGCACTTTGGAGGCTGTTGTCTACTTTATATGGCAGGAGTGGTGTGCAAGAGTATTTGATCGTGATCATCGGCCAAGATCTCTGTACCAGCTTTGGGACATCATTTTTGGGATGTTGCAGCTCCGCCCCTTGTTTTGATTGGCTCTATCTTTTATTTTGTCTATTGTATAGTTGTGTATATTGCTGTCTTGGTCTGTATTTAGGGTTGTACTCATTGGGAGTACTTTCACTTTTGTTCCTTGACACTTGTACTTGATTTTTTTGGAGATATATATATACATACTGTGGGCTTGCCCTCCTTTGCTCGGCCAAAAAAAAAAGGAGTTTTAAGACATTGTTACTCTTATATTTTTATTTTGTTTAGTTAAGATTTATTAAAACTGATTGTTTTTAACTTATTTAGATGTTAATGTGTGTTTATATTGATGCTTGGATGTTTATTATATTTTATTATTATCTTGTCATTTGTTATATATTTTGATGTTATTTAGGAGTTAATTGAATTAAGAATAGATATATCAAAGCATAATTGCATTCAATAATATATAGCATAAGAGTAAAAATACTGAAACTATCTTATTTTATTTTATTTTATTAATGGCGCCCAGGTGGTGCCACAGCTCAATGGCTTTAATAAGCATGTTCTGTACACAAATATAGATTCTTTGTTAATTAAAACTTTTAAACCGTAAATCGTCCAATAGATTGCTGATAACTTTATCATCTTTTATCGGTTCCCTGCCCAAATTGAAAATGATTTCCTATATTCTGAGCCTTCTTCTACAGCATATGTCTTATATTGTTTCCTCATGCATAACCAGCATCATCATATGGAACCAGCTCTAACTAAAATAGGAAGCTTTTGTCAAGAGACAAAAGGTTTATATATTAATAGTCATTCTCTTTGAAGCATTAGCCCGGC
>JAMKQA010078964.1:0-13517 GCA_024699735.1 Posidonia australis
ATTTATCATTTTTATCATGAAAATATGAATTTATTGTGGAATTATTGTTTCAATTATAAACTGTAAACATGAATTTATTTTACTTATATAGGAAAAAAGTTATTTTATTATTTTTCAGATTAATATGTAAATATTAATCTTTCAAATATTGTATTCCATTCCATTCCTGTTGTTATATACCAAACAGTGGAAATGAATTATCTATCAATTCCACTATACAAATCCTTATGTACCAAACACGGGAATGGAATAAAATTATTCCATTCCAAAGTTCATTCAATTCCTCTCTATTTGCATTCCAGTATACCAAACGCAGACTTAGACCTATAAGTTTAGTTAACAGTCTCTACAAGATTATAGCAAAGACTCTAGCATCAAGATTTTCTCCTATCCTTAATAAAATCATTGACAATTCTCAATGTGCCTTTCTTTCTGGTAGATACATAAGTGATTGTTTCCTAGTGGCGCAAGAGACTGTACATTATATGAAATCGAATAGAATTCCGGGTCTTCTCCTTAAATTGGATTTTGAGAAGGCTTTTGACAATGTTAATTGAGAATTCCTACTAGAGGCTCTTAGGGGCTTAGGCTGTGGGCATAAGTGGATCTCTTGGATCAAAATGTGCATTTCATATGATAGCTTTTCGGTCCTAGTTAATGGATCTCCCAAAGGATACTTCAATGCATCAAATGGATTAAGACAAGGTGACCCCCTCTCCCCTCTCCTTTTTATTGTAGTCACGCATGTGTTGAACATAATGTTAGTTCTAGCGATGGACAGTAATTTAATTTCTGGGATATAATTACCAAATAATGGTCCCAATATATTGAATATACAATATGCTGATGATACTATTCTATTTTTAGCTGCCACTGAGGATAACATAATAAATATTAAGAGAATACTATGTTGTTTCTAGTCATGTTCAGGATTAAAAATTAATTTCCATAAATCCTCTATCACTGGTATCAGAATTCAGGAAACCTTTACTCAGATAGCTTCCCAAATTTTGGGGTGCTGCATAGAGAATCTCCCTATAAAATATTTGGGAATACCTTTACATTTCAGGAAACCCAATTATCAAGATTGGTCCCCTGTTATTGAGAAAATTTCAAAAAAATTATCTCTTTGGAAAGCTAATTACCTATCAGTAGACTTACCTTAGTAAATGCAGTTTTATCTACCATACCTACATACTACCTTTCAGTTCTACACTTACCAACTAGAGTGGAGAAAGCTATTGATAAAATCAGGAATAGATTTTTATGGAACTCCCTTTCCTCTAGCACAGCTTGCCATTTAGTTAAGTGGAAGTCTCTTTGTAGATCCATGGAACAAAAAGGCTGGGGAATCATCAATTTAAAATATTTCAATATGACTTTGAAATGTAAACTACTTTGGCAATTTTTGTCTAATTCTTACCCTTTGAAATGAAAAGACATTATTAGGGATAAATATCTAGCTAGGAAAGGACTCAGTGCTCTACTTAATGTCTCCAATGTTAGATTATCACCTCTTTGGTTAGAAATCAAAAAAAGCTTTGATATTTTAAATGGTTTTACCTTGTTTCATGTAAACAATGGGAAAAACACAATCTTCTAGGAAAACAGATGGTGGAATGGAGAAAAACTCAAAGATATCTTAACTGATATCTTTAGAAGGGCAAAATATAAATAAGCCTCTGTTACAAAGGTTGTTCAGACCATTAGCTCCAATTTCAATAATCTCTTCTATAACTCGTTGACTCATACTGATTCTGGAACTCTTCATGCTCAATTGGAAATTCTAATTGGAATAATCTACAACATAGGGTTAACTGATGAAGAAGATACAATTATTTGGAAACCTACCAATAATAATTTCACTGTCAAATCATGTTATGCTATGTTAAATGATGGTAGATTCAGATTTAAGTATTTTAGGGAAGTATGGAAATGTTGGGTGCCACTCAAAATAAAACTTTTCTCGTGGTTGGTTATTTGCAACAAAATTTTAACCAAAGATAACCTGTGTAAAAGGGGATGGTTTGGTTCTAATCTATGTATTTTTTGTAATAAAACTAATGAAACTGTTATACATCTCTTCCTATACTGTCCTTTTACTTATTCTATTTGGAATGCTTTTATCATTGGTCCATTGTATCCTGCTATTCTCTCAATAGCAGATTTGTTTAATATTCCTCCTGTGTTAAAATTTGAAATGTCATTAAAAGGTTCTCATACTTTTGTTCAAATTTTACTTTGGTCTGTTTGGACGGAAAGAAATAATAGAATTTTTAGGAGACTTTTCAAAAATTGCAGCATGATTATTAATGATATAATCTCCTTGACTCACTGTTGGATTGAGAGTTTGGGTACAGGATTTGAAAAAAATGAGGTTCTGCACTCAATTTCGTCTTTCCAGTAAAACAAAGACATGGAGCTTGACCCTATGGTTCCAAATAATGACCAGCAGAATTGGGAAAAAAATGTATCTACTCCTGCTCTCTTCGAGGACAATCCCATGTAACGACTAACATACTGTTGGTCGTAGCAAATTTCCTTATTCTCAGGCTTCTATCTTCTTACTGCATTTTGGACATCTTGTTTCTAAATTGTTGGAAATAAGGTTCAGTGATTTTGTAATATTTTCTCAGTATATTACTTTATGGTTACTCTGTATTGACTTATTTGATAATAGAATATCGTTTAAAAAAAAAAACAGAACTATTTTTTTCTGTAGTCAATGCATTGTAACTTGCTGTATCAGGTCGAACACCCTTGTTATTTTCAACGGCCAATTGAAAAATAAAGACAACTATTAGATATACTATAACAAATAAAGAGGATTTGATGCGTTCGTTGTAGACTGGGAATGCTGGTTATTTCTTTTCTGACCCATTTCCTTCTTTTCCCCATGAGTCTTTATTGTTTCTCATGTCTGAGATGACAAGTGAACGCTGGCAGGCGATTGGGTGATCTCACCCAACATCTTCAATGCAGTGCAAGGCTGATTGACAGGTACCTGTACAAAACCAAATTCAGTTAAAGAGCCTGTCGGTTTTGGGAAATTTTAGAAAGAGCCGGAATGCTAGACAATGACAAACTTCCAACACATTTCCTTTGGCTCTAAGTGGTTGTTAATTGATTTTTTATTAAAATTATTTTCATAGTGCTCTCACTTCTCCTCTTGCAAAAAGGAATGCCGTGAATACCAAAAAGGTCTACAACTACTGGGCAGATAACTTAGGGATTCCTGGGATGAGTTATTGCACCACCAACCTTTGCAAACCCACCGGCCACTACCTCTGATCTTCCTGGACAACACGCAGTTGCTGAATACTATCACTGAGCAAGCTGCGCCGGAAGAGCCTGAAGAGGACCAGAACTAGTTCACATATTGCTTCTATGTATCACTTGCCTACTAAGTTAATTTAGGCTTCTGAAAGCTTATCAATAGCTAAGTTAATCTGTAGCATTTATCTCTAGTTATTTCCACTTGCTGTGGCATACTCTTGTTTTTTTCCCCTCCTGGATGCCTGCGGACTTGCAGGCACACAGTTTAATGATAATATCAACGACCTTGCCAACAAAAAAAGCTCTCAATTCTCCTCTACTCTTACAATTATTTTAATAACCTCAATTAGTCAAAAATCTTTGCTTTTGTGTCCTTGAATTAGAGTTTAATCCAACGATTACTGATGGTATTCCTAACCGGTGTTATATTTTATCAAATTTACTGGAATACTCATCACTTTCGTACCCTTGGAGATGTCTCATGTCGTGATGAGATTGAATGCAATAAGGTAGTGCCGGTGTTGGTGTGGTAGTGAAGGTAGTGGTGGTGGAAATTGTGACAAAGTGGTAGTTATGGTAATAATAGAAACAATAGTGGTGGTGGAAACAAAGATTCTAACGTGGTGATGTGGAGGTTTTGTTCGATGGTGAAGGATTTGAGGTGGTGGACATGGTGGCAACAGGGGTCACAAATGTGGTGAAGGCAGTGAGAAAATTATGGCAATAGTTTACAATGAAGGTGAAGGTGGTAATGTAGTGTTGGTGGTGCAGATAGTGAAGTAATGGTGGTTAATGGAGATGGCTAGAATGGTAGCGAAGGTGGTAAGGTGGTTGTGGAGATGGCTAGAATGACAGCGAAGGTGGTAAGATGGTGGTGGTAATGGAAATGACGGTGGTTGTGGAGACAATAATGATGATAGATGAGTTAGTAGAGATGGTGATGAAGTGGCAATGGAGGTGGTGGCCGATAATAGAAATGGTAGTAATGATTACAATGATGACAATAGTGATGGTAATGATGATAGTAAGACGACGGAGATGGTAATGAAGGTGATAATGATGATGATTATAATGGTATTGGACTTACAAGATGGACAAATTAGTCATTTTCCTGTGGAGATTGAGGCAAACCAAGGTTTCGTCAATTGTGTAAATAAAACCTAATGGAAGGTAAATGTAGGGCATGCAAGTAGAGTGTTTTGGCTAACGGAAGCGTTCGGAATAATTCTAATAAGTAGAGAGGTTTTGAGAATATCGTCATCTCACAGGACGCATGAGAAAAGGTAAAATAAAGTTAAAGAAGACAAGTCATATGTTCCCTATTAAATACCAACATGAAAATTCGATGGGTCCTGAGGAAAAGGGAAGCCCAACAACAACTGCAATTAGGGATGAAAGTCCATCTTATAATTAATATTTTGTTAATCGAAATTTACAATTTCATACATTTTGAACATTCTGTTTTAGTCTGATGTTGACTGTGATTCTTTTTAAGGTCTACATTTTTGTTCCACACAGTCTGTATTTTGATGAGCAATACTTTATTGTGGTTTTTAGACTTGATATGATTGTATTTCAGATTAATTAATATATTACCGTTTACAAAAAAAAAAAACAACCACAACTATTTAAGATTCCTTGCAAGAGAGCGTGCACAAAAAAGAGTCTAAGTAACAAAACTTAATATGAACACATGGGGGATGCTGTTCTCCTTATGTATGGCTTGTGTCAATGGCTAAAATAAATGACATTTTAGAAAAGCACGAGCTTGTTTATTTTATAGAAGGTTGCAACAGTGAATATGGAAACTTACAAAGTGTCCAGCTCCAAGGATCCAGTAGAATTTCAGGTTTTTGTAGGATTTGTAAAACCCCTTTGTTCCCCCACTGCTACTGCCGCAGTATAGCGGGGTGCGAGCCATGTTGGTGAAGTTTTGTAGCCCTTCCCATCTGAAAAAGAAAATCATGCTCTTGGGAGTCCATTAATATGTATTTGTGCTTATCCTACGACTAAATAAAAACGACATGACTTCTTTTTTTTATTTACTAAAAACATATGAGTGAGAGAGAGAGAGAGAGACATTTACTTTAGTTTTTGAATCCATGCTTCTGCACCCTTTGTTGCACAGATCACATCCAGCTGCCATTAGCCACCAAAGTAGAGTGAATAAAGTCACTACAAAGGTCTTATTCAATGGTGTACTGTCAGCTTGTGTGTCGAAAGGAAAGAGCTCAATGGACTCAGAAGTCAACCTACTGTTGGCCAACCTTGTAAAATTAGGTTGCAGGTTTCTAGATTTGGCGGTCCAACCAAACGTTAGTAGAAAAAGTCATGACATGACCTCTCCTCAGTCAATCAAGGTAAATACCTATCACTTCACAATGTACTAAGGTTCCTTTTGATATAGTTTTTGGATTACTTCTCAGTATGTAACTTTCAAATAGAATATAAAATAATTCTACTAAGTACCGTAAACTTTTTAAAATCAAACAGCTTTCTTTTACATTTTTAGAAAATTAAGATATAATTATTTTCAATCAAGATTTAAAGATTACCTTGTACATTAAGATCTTAAGTAATTGTTGCCAGGGCCGATACTATTGTACACTTCTCATCGTCCACGGCCAGTCAATTGTTAGTTCACAGAAAACAGAAGCAGAGACAGAAAGTGTCGGTCTTTTTTTCTGCTGTACCAAACATTAAGACATATCTTGTCATCACCAAACCATGCACGGCCAAATCTCGGTGACGTGTTTGACCCGTAGAGACTGATGGCCCAAAAGTCTTGGCCCATTATTTGCATGGTTTCAATTGATATTGATGGCAAAAGTGATACTAATTATAAAAGGAAAAAGGTAACTAATCATATATATATATATTTTTAACGTATTTATGACGTTTATTAGGTAATTGTGAACAAACTCAAGTAATTGAGTTAACTAAAACATCGTGGTTTCATAATCCCCACTCATCGTTAGGACTGAAATCCTGACGTCAAGGACTGCTTATCATATTAAAAAAAAACAATCTTGATAAGATACCATAAGTGAAAAGCATTATTGTCTCATATGCCTGTCATGTTTAATTTATGTGCCATCACAGATAGGATGGAATCCATACCTGTCCATTATAAACGGTGACATCGACCCCCTTAGACAAGAGCTCATCAACCTGCAAATAAAAAAATGAAATTCACATTCACTCGTTGGCACCCATTTTTTTACACTAAGTTGCAGCAGACAGTATGACCCACGGAAGATATAGATTGAGTAGTTACCTCATTGATCCTGGGTTTCATGAAATCAATGGATAAAGCATCGAAAACGAGATCAGCCTGCCTTCCCCAACTGTAGTCAAGCAGCGAGCAGTCGTTATTTCGTCGAATGGGCAAGCACTGAACCCTATGTTTTCTCTGCACTCTGGGAAATGGGATTGGATTCTCACCTCACATTCTTGGGGACGATCTTTAGCTTCTCTCTAATGGCACCGTTCATGAGATCACCCAAGCCACCAGAGGAAGTGGACTTGTCACTCAGGTATCTGGAGTACTTCTTCATAACAGTACCTCTTGACAGTTCCAACGTACTAGCAGAAACAGTCTCCATATCCGAATCTTGGAGGAAATTATAGAAGTCCTGCAACATTCACAGTTAGATGGGGCTTGTGTTCTTGGTTTGGTTTCAACTTTCAAGACTCTATAATTACGATATTTCTCATACCACATCATTACTTCTCTCCATAATCACGCCCTCAAGATTGCCCCACAGATCCGTCGCTTCGCCGTAACTTCCGTTCTGTATTAGCTGCTGAATTTCCAGAGCCATGCTGTCATACGAAACTCGTTATGCTAAAAACAACTAAAGATACCAACCCAATTCTCCTTTTTGTTTAAATTAGCAAAGATATCGATCCAATTCTGTCTTGTGTTCATGTCTGACTCAGAAAAGTTTCAAACCTGTTTGATATTTCCATGCCATTTTTATCAAGACGAGAGACATCTGCAAGCAGAGGTCCCCATGAAAACTGCATCACAAATTTCTATTCAGAAATGGTATTTTACAACATCCATTCGCCAAAAACAATAATTTAAAAAATAAAAAATACTATGACATAGTGAAGTAAGAAAGATTAACCACAAAATCTTCGGCAGAAATCCAACTATTGCCTAATGCAACACCTTCATTGGAAAGAAAGAAAGAATTTATCAGTTTACTGGTCACCGACGTGGCCTAAAACAGAGAAAATTTACAGTGACTTCAAAGTTCAAACTACCCCCAAGTTTGAGCTTCAATTCTCCGCTACTGATTGCATCAACAATCGACAGACCGAGAGTGACAGCATACTTTCCACCGTATGATTCTGCAACAATGTAAAGAGGACTCTTCTGTAGACTCTCGTTGCCATTGAAAAGCTTCTTCAGCAGGGTGGTCAGGTCAGCTCCTGCCTCCTCATCAGTCTTCACCAGAACAGCGGTGTCCTCCACAAAACTGTATCCTGTTCCGACTGGATTGTCCTAAAGCACCCAATTCACATAACGTTCTCAGAAATGCAAATTGATTCAAAAAAAAGAAAGAAAGAGAGAAATATGAGAAATAAAGAAAGAGAGTTGCAGTGGTATGTTCACCACAAAAAGCAGGTCAGCCACTTGCAACCATGTGGAGTTCCTAGGCTTCAGGTCAGTATCCAGAGGTCCAATCTCTTCAAAATTGCCAATTCCAACACCAGAAGCTCCCTATTGAAAATTCGGATGTCAAAACTCAAAAGAACTAGTAAGAAGGAAAAGGCGAAGGGCAAGATTTGAAAAAAATCTTAAGAACAGAAGCAACAAGAGAGAGAGAAAAAAGAGAGAAAAGGACACTTACAGGCCCACCCTGCAGCCACAGCACTATCGGCCATGGGTTTGATCCATTGTCCACTCTCTGAGGGCTCTTATACAGCCACCAGAACATGTGAGCTTCTGCATGAAAGCAACATGAATTTTTTTTTTTAAAAAAAAAAAAAAACCAATTAAGAAAAAGAGAATTTATGATATTGAAGCATCCTGTTACTAATCTAGATTTGCACTCACTGTGTCGAACTTCGACGTAGCCCCACTCTTCAGATCCATCTGCCGTGCCAGTAGCTGTGGCAAGTTGGCTACCATGGGATAAGAACAGACAGAGGAAGAGGAGACAGATGAAAACAGAGTAAGGAAGAACGGTGGTGCATTTCTCCATTGAATGGCAAATTGAGTAAAATATAGCCTCAGGTTTCAACCAAGCAATAGATTAGCATTCGTAGAGACGTTGGTCAGGAGGCGCGAATCGACGAGCCAAACAGAAAGAGCAGAGAAAAGTCCAATGTTGGTTGCACTTCTGAGAGAGGCCTATGACATTTTGCTCTTCTTCTGGTATTGGGTCCTTTTCTGTATTATTAGGCTGTCATCTTGTTCTTGGTCTCCACTTCACTCCATCTCTTCGCGGATGGACGATAGAGATAGCAAGCCCCAGAGAGAGAGAGAGAGCAGAATAGGAGGAGTTGCAGTTATAAAAGAAGCAGAAATGGTAGCGAAAAAGTATTAATTGGTGACTGTCCTTTGAAATTTGTTTCTTTCTTGGAAATGTTGAGTGTTGACCTCTGAGGGCTGACGGTCATTAAGGGTTTGGCAGAATTATAGAGTATTTGTTTATATATATTCTAAAAAAACATAACACGATTATGTTTTCTTTTTCTTACAAATTTAAGGTTCAACCATGGCAAAGATGTCCAGAGATGAGAGTTCAGCGAGAACAGAAATCTCTTCTGGATTTATTTTGATTTCCAGTATAAATATAAGCTAGAGGTGCCAAAAAAAAAGTCACCAAAATGATAATTGACTTATGGCAGCGAAGCATTCATACAACGTCACCTTCAGATCCTTATAGCATTGTGAAATAGAATTCATCAAGTGTTGGATTGTTCACTAGTAACAGGAAATGTGTATTAGGTTCAGATTTTACCGTGGAACAGGTTAGTTACTGACGATAGTGCTCTGATGGTAATTCAATATGGTACGCCGTTGATTCACATAATTAGACTTTGGAAAGTTAGTGGTGCCAAGTTTTCAGTTTGGGATAAAAGGATATGAATTATTGTAGTAAATTGTCCTACTACGCGCTGCGTGAGTTTCTTCCTCCTCCTTGTTGATGAGACGTCGTCTACGTTTTCCCGACTGAGGAGGAGGAGGAAACATGATTTTTGTGATCTTAAAAAGAAAACCTTTTAATGATAACCGCTTCAAACTTTTACGCTTATCATGGAGAGTCAATGTTGTTGTCTTCCTCTAGGCATGTTTTGAGGAAACAGTTACATAAATAGAACCAGCATTTTTATTTTTATTTTTAAAAAAAATTGTGAAAAAGATCCTTCGTCTAAACAAATCACTGCAAATTTTGATCAAACTACGTGTTAAATCCTTGCTTAGGGCAGCTGCGACACGTCTTCTTAAGTCGCAGTTGTTAAGGCATGGATCGATTTCACTCGGTTGGGGGATGCACGTTTATCTGTGCAAGGACATAAAATTACCGATATTTCAATGGCTCCAGATTGAGGGTCTGGATGCTGCACGTGATTTTCGTGCGTTTGAGAAACGTGGTCGTATTCAAACGAGATGAACGTACCTACTACCATGCTATGCAAATCATGATGTGGTGTTGCTGGATTTATTTTGGACTGAGGTGATATAAGCCGTGAGTTTTCATACAGTAAATTTCAGTAAGTCCGAACATACCAACCATGCTATCATCACTTCAACGAAAGATTTTGTTATATTTTTGATTGTAACTCTTAAGTTCCTTCTAATCACGTATTTGGGTCTGCCTCTTCCTTGCAAAAAGGCATCTTATGGTGATTGGTCACAGTATTAGACAAACTTATGGTTAAATTACACACATGGAAGGTTGAATATTTATCAATCAGAACTAGATTTACTTTAATCAACTCTGTTTTATCTACTATGTTCATCTACTATTTATCAGTTCTTCGTCTTCCTGTGAAGGTTGAGTTGGAAATTCACTGAATTCGTCGTTATTTCCTTTGGAAATCTACCTCAACTTCTATTAAAGACTACTATTTGGCTAAATGCCAAAATATTTGTCAAAATAAAGAACAGATTGGATATAATCAATATTAAAAATTTTAACATTGCATTAAAATGAAAGTTGTTTTGGCAATTGATTGAAAATAATATGTACCTTAAAAAGCCTTTCTCATAATCACACTGGTGTTCTTTTAAATGTGGCTTCCAATAGGACTTCATCCCTTAGGTAGAAATTATGGACTTATTTTCCTAATGTTAATACTCTCTCTATATTTACAGTGAACAATTGGAAAAACAAGAATCTTCTAGGAAAATAAATGAACAGACAACATTACTTTGAAATATACTTTACTTGACTTGTACTAGCTAGATCTTTATAAATAAGAAATGTACTCTTGAAAAGATGTTTATGAAATACAGTGTAAACTATTTAGTCATATTCAATAATAACAGTATTGGCTCCTTTAATTCTACACAATTTTTATCCCAATTGCACTAATTCATAACCATTATTATCTAATGGAGAAGATAACCTTCATTAAATTCTAACTTCTAATAAGACATTTACTGTAAAGAGTTGTTATAGTTTCTTAAATGATGGTAGGTTAAGATCTCAGTTTATGAATAACATTTGGAAATGTGTAGTACTATTGAAAATTGAAGTCTTTGCTTAACTTGTTACGCATGATAAAATTCTTTTTACAACCAATTTACTTGAAGAAGGATGCATTAGTCTACCACATAGTGTTTTCTATGGACATAATATGAAAACCACATCTTATATTTTCTTGCATTGTTCAACATCTCTAGCTATTTAGAATTTTTTTAAAAACAATGTTAACTGCTTGGACACCATCTAGAGTTGTAATTTTTCCTTGATTAGCTTAGTTAAATTTAATAATAGTTTGAAAAAATGGAACTTGCTCGTTCTTGCTATCCTCAAGTGCTTGTGGCTTAATAGAAATTCCATGATCTTTAAAACTCAAGATAAAAATCTCTCCTCAATTTTGTTTCAAATTCTATACCTCATGACTTGTTGGGTAGATAGTCTTCTTACAAGTGAGGGATCGAAGGCCACATCTATTTCTCAAGTCATCCAACAAATACAACATGATTAGGACCAAGCCCAAGCAGTTCAGGCCATTGCTATTTTTGTTAGTCTTTCCATGGGTCCTATTGATTTTGCTGAAGATCTCAATACTTCTTCTAAGTCTGCCTTCAATCCAACCACGCCTCCAACTTATGATTTTGATGACTAATGGCAAATTCTGATGACGGACACTCTAACATGTTTTTGGGTCACTTCCTTTTTAGCCTAATTTTGTCATTAGGTGTCTATCGTGTTGGGTATAAACTTACAATACTCAATTTTAGCATAGTATCATTTTCTTTCTTACTTCCCTTTACTTATTTGGAATGGACATTTTGTGTCTTTATAACTTAAACATTGTCATTTTATTTGCTTAATGCTGACACTTATAGTCAAGTAATAACTTAATACATATATTTAAAAAAAAAATCATCCTTGTTGCATCCATTCCAGCCATAAAAATAGATAGGTGAATATAAAGAAAACAAAAAAAAAACTAAAGAATGTGTTTATGGAATCCACATGAACATCAATTTTGCTGTGTCTAGGAAGTTTTTTAACTTGATTATTCATGTAAACATATAGATAATGGAATTTGTAATTATTTAGTAAGTAGTTACAACTATGTAAAACAATATTATAAATATATCAGAATTTTTCAAAAATAAATATAATCCTTTGATCGTTTTACTTTTGGAACAACACTATGCATAGCGTACTGCTCGAATAATAAAAAATAATATGCGTGCTACATGTCCTACTTCAATTAACATTATTGGTTCGGACACGTATAAATGTGAGCACAGATACAAATGAATAAATATGTGAAATAAGTCCGTAGGCACAATCTGTGATCTACTATTTTTTGAGATTATTTACTTTTAAAAAGTTTACTGCAAAGAGTAAAGTCATTTCATTAATTGAACTTTTTACTTTTAGTTATAACCATTTTTCTCTTTTATTTTCTTAAAACATGTGGCAATAAAATTAAGAGTATTCATAGAAACCCTTTTTGTTTTTGAAATTTTTCTTTGCTTTCTAAGTCTTTGATTTTTATTGCAAACGGTAAGCATGTATTATATAAATGTACTTGGCTATGAGTCTACCATCAAGAGCTCAAAAAATAAACAGATGTCTAAAATATTACGAACCTCCAACGAAAGAAATACCACTAAGTAAGTCCACCTAAATAGAATACCAAAGTATCAGATCAAATAATCAGTATTGATTAATAAGAATTTAATCAAATAGATGCCTTTTCTTCAGGATTTAGAGGATCATATGGGAAAGCAGTAGCTAGGCTAGACTGAGGAGGAACAACCAATAGAAGATGCAATTTCTTGGGTAGTAATATTAGCTCTATCTTCATTCGAATCTTGTTGCATACAGGTGACGAATGCAATAGGGTCTCTTTCCCAATCCCTGCACTTAAGCTTTCTATCCAAGAAGTCATTGTAGAGATAATGTCATATATTATAAGAGAAGGTGATTTAAATTTACCCCTAAAGATTGTATTGTTTTTTTCTTTCTAAATAGATCAAAGCATCTTCAACTCGTCTACAAGAGGTCTCAAGTACACGTCAATGTGTTTTCCAAGATGACTTGGATTAGGAATAAGCAAAAACAAAAACATGTACGGCATCTTATTACACATAGAAGGAGGTAGATTGTATGGTGTGATCACAACAGGCCAACAAGAGTAATCTTTTCCTCTACCATATGGATTGAATCCATCACTAGAAAGACCAACAATGACATTACGGTTTTCAGAAGCAAATGATGGAAATGACTCCTTCAGGACTTACCAACACTTGGTGTCAGAAGGATGCTCCATATCAGAGTTCTGTGTATGATCTGCATGCCATGTCATATCTTTTGCAGTCTCTCTACAATAGTACAACCTCTTCAGTCTCGGTGCTAGAGGAAAATAACGAAGCACCTTCTGAGGTACACTTGTCTTTGCATCACTTTTGTAACGGGGCTCGTGACATTCTGGACACTCTAATTTATCTCTGTGTTCCTTGTAGTACAAGATATGATGTTTTGAACAAGCATCAATCTTCACCTCTGCCAACCCCATCTTTCTCATCATCT
>JAMKQA010078966.1:0-10116 GCA_024699735.1 Posidonia australis
TATAAACGTGCATGATTAGTTTGTTAGGGTTTTTTAGTTTAGGTTGTTATAAGAGTTTGTTAAAGTAGTTATGGTTGAGTGGAAGTTAGTTAGGATTATTAGGGTTTTTAGTTTAGGTTGTTATAGGAGTTTTTTAAAGTAGTTATGGTTGAGTGGAAGTTAGTTAGGATTGTTAGGGTTTTTAGTTTAGGTTGTTATACGAGTTTGTTAAAGTAGTTATGGTTGAGTGGAAGTTAGTTGATGTTGTTAGAGTTTAAGTAGGAGTTAGTTAGGGTTGTTAGGTTGAGTGGAAATTAGTTGAGGTTGTTAGAGTTTAGGTGGGAATTAGCTAGGGTTAGATTGCAATAATAAGGGGTGCCTGCACTCATCCTATTGGTTGTCCTAGGGTTCGTCATCGTTCTGAGTTTCCCATCCCAAGGTGTCCCCCCAAGATTCGTTTGCATCTTCCTCTAACCATATCCCTAGCTAGGCATTGCTAGTGGATCTTGCTATTCTTCGTCGATGCTTGGTGGCCCTAGGTCCAGGTTTGCTTGCATATGCTAGAGTGTTGGGTCTTGCAGAGCAGTTGACTTGGTGTCCTTGTCAGTTCCCATATCTTGAGGAGGCTCTTCTCACACATTAGGGTCCCCTTCTTCCTCAGTTGGTGGTTCTTGACTAGGGTTTGCTTGCACGTACTCAACGTCTACTAGCATTGGGATTGTAAGCTCGTCTTCCTCAACCTCCATGTGGATAGTTGAATGGTTGGGCAGTGGACTTCCACTCTCTGCCAATATTCTATGAGTGTGATTGAGTGGGGCTAAGAGCGGTTGATCGTCATGCCCTTCAACTCTGTGGTAGCCTTGCGGTGGAGGGACGACATGGTAGCCCTCCTGCCATTGTTGTTGCCCCTGTTGGGCATGGACTTGGTAGTTCAGAGGTAGCTCCTGTTGGTGTTGCTAGGGTTGCTGTTGTTGTGTTGGTAGCCTACGGCACTGGACCAAGTATCGCTGGTGTTGGACTAGCTGTCCCTAATGTGGAGTAGGTTGACCCTGATATGTCTCTGGTCGCACTGGCTACCCTTTGCACTGGACTAACTATCCCCAACACTAGATTGGCTGATATGCTACATTGTGACCTAAGCCATGTCGCCTGTTACCCTTTCGAGTGTGTAGTCGGTTGTCTTCTTCCTACCCCTTCCCTCGTACTCTAGGAATGGTAGGCCGTCTTTGTTGCAGAGAACCATTGTGGCTCTGTCATATAATTGGTAGTATATTTGGAGCTCGCCCATCAATAAGCCCACTCTTAAGGCACCAGTTGTATTCTGGGTGATGATTTCTACTGTATGGTTTTCTATGATGTAGCATCTAGATCTAGTAGCCATGTCCCTCCACCTACTAGCGAAGGTGACCAAGTCCTTCTTTGGCTTCATCTTTTCGGCAAGGTGGTCTGCAATCGTGGGCTTGTGCTGGGTGGGGTGGACATATTATTGTAGGAATTATTCTAGCACCAGCTTGAAGTCACTGAGGTCTTGTGTTGTGAGTGTGGTGAACCACCTCAATGCTTCTTCCTCCAGACTCTTGAAAAAGAGGTATACTGTTAGCCCATTTCATGTTGGTAGTGTAAGGCATTCCTAGTGAAGGTAGTTGGATGGTTCCTTGGATCGCTTGTCCATCATATTTCGATGTCTTGGGCATCTTAAATCGGAGCGGCAAGACAAATTGAGGGAACTTTAAGGTGTCAAAGCTGACCAGTGCCTTTGGGATCACTCTTGCCACTACTGACACCTTATATATCATCATTTTTAAATCCAACCTTGGAGTGACTGACTGCCCCTACCCTTGGTACTCTTGTAACTAATGGGATTGTTGTTGCAGAGGGGTACCATATTGAGGAGGGAAGGAGGGTTGAGTCATTGTGTAGGACAGCGTTCCCCCCAGGTAATGATGTGAAGGATAGCCTGACAGGGTCCATGTAATTTGTTGGACAGAGGGATAGACTAAGGTTGTAGGATACTGCATAGGCAAAGGTGAGGTTGCCCCTAGGTAAGGATGTGAAGGGTGGCTTGATAGGGGTGGTGCAACGTGTGGGACCGAGGTAGTAGGATATTGAGCGAGAGGTTGTGTCATTGGGCCTTGTGTTGGGAAGTTTATGGCTGGGCTCGATGGCATCGTGTATATGTTTCCCATAAAAGGCATGTCTAGTAGGCCCTAGTGGTGGTGGGAAGAAGGTAGTATGCCTTAATGGGACTTAGGAATTGAAGGGATTATGATTGGCCAATGATTGATGAGTTTGGTTGATTGCCCCTTTAGGTAATGTGTGAGAATCGATTATCAATGGGGTATTCCAGTATTAGGCTTGGCTTGTCTCTTCCACTCCTCTTTCACTCCCTCTATCAAAAAGTTGGTCCCCATGTGGATCCGAGGGATCGAAGAAGTGTTCGCGTCGACCTACAACTCTTCTACATGCTCGAGGCATAGATGTTAGAGCAGTCGTGATGCTCGTCATGGCTTGGACCACACATGACATGGTTGGCACGTAGATAGGATTCGTGTAGGAGTAGTGTGCATCCACCATGTCTAACCAACTTCCTTGATGGTTTATCACAAACGACTTGAAAAAGAAAAGATGCATACTCTTTATAATACTAAACTGCACCCTACTACAAGTATCTAGGAATGCAAAAGAAAATAAAGACTTGAATGCAAATAAACACAAAGAAGATTTTTAAAACTCTATTTAACTAATAAACTAACAACCCAGGGCTATATCTGTAGCCCCACAATGTGTAGGCATGTAAGCACAAACCACAAACCATCCTGTAAACAAGTCAATCAGAGCAATCTGTCTGACGTCGCCTATCAGTGTGGTGTCATAGCACGTCATTGGTCAGATGGGCGATGGAATGAGTCGCCAGTCAGTCAAGTGGCTCGTGCCCTTGGCTGATCTAGTAACCCAGATCTGTCCTAGACAGACCAAATGCTCAAACAAACCTAACTACACAATCAAGTTCTAGGAAAAATGTTGATTTTAATGGATTTGAAAATTTAATTAGTGGCTTAATTAACCTGTGTTCTTTCAATTAGGTAGGTTCCTATGGAAAGGATGAAGCCAACTTCAGGACACTAAGGTCTCTCAATGGGATTTAGCTTCTTCAGTAGTGCTCTTTGACCTTTGTTAGGGTCCAACAAGAGGGCTTTGACTATGGGTTTGTCTCTCTAAAGAGAGGCCGACAACCTAGGTTTCTATCCTTAAGGATCAATCCTAGCAAACCACAAAGCAATAAATAAACACAAAATAGCAAAGTATCAAGTATCTACTATGATTTGTTTCAAACTTAAGGAGAGAGATGGAGTTTGAAACAAGCTCGTAGGACACCTTTGGTTCCTTGATCTAATAATCACAACCGAGATAGAGCATGGGTGAACGACTAGCACTGGCCTAGTTCACTCAGCTCGATTGATCAAACTAGACCAAGATTCCTAAGGAACTTTAACTTTACTGTCACACAATTAGTTTCCACCCTATTGGTGGAGAGAAAATAAATCTAAAAACTAATAAAAAACCAAAAAAGACAATGGACACGAAATTTTATGGATGTGGATTTCGGGGTGGCTGATGTTGATGTCGTCGTGTCTACTCATGTCAACATCGTTTGTTGTGATCATCACTTGTTCTTTGCTTTCGCCAGTTGACAAGGCACCTTGCGAGAGATGGATGTGTGATGTGAGTTCCCAGTTCATTAGATCAATGGTAGGATATTGTCTAGCAGTGTCCCCATGCTACGTAGTATCCTTCCCTTCAAGACAAATAGAAAAAACAAAACAAGAATCTGGATTAGATTGAATGTAGTAAACAATATCAAAATAGAAAATAAATAACATGAACAAATAAGCCTAATATTAATCAGGGGTTGTCCCCGCATGCATATGCCATGGGCTATATTATGTCATGTAATGGATTATATGCAACAAAAAATGAAATAATTGGAAAACAATACTCTCTTCACCCTCATACATTGTGGAGTGGATGGAGGATGTGGAGACACAATTGGAGCTTTGGAGGTGCACTATAGCTTGGATTGAAAGGATCTCTATGGACCTAGGATTCTGACATGATTTTAGTAGGACTTCGCCAATAATTGATCTCTTTGGATAACCGCTCTCTAAATACCCTATGGGGTACTTATAGAGATCAGGACGTCAATCTTGTCAAAAACGAGTCTAGGAAATATCTAAATATTAAATCAAATTTGAAAATTTGTAAAATGGATATTTTAGGCTCATCGCCTATGAAAGCATCAACATATCTTGATATGCTGCTAGAGGGACCGACGACAGTCTAGAAGGTCTTATTTTTCAATGCTAGAAAATAAACAAAAAATGACTTTTACAAATAAGGCACCGCTCCTTGTGGCAACGAGCTCTAAATATTTCCATGTTTAAAAAAAAAATCAAAAATTGATCAAGCAAATATCTAGTAACAAAATGCGACTAATTTCACAATTTTCAAATCCTCTTGAAATCGCTAGAATATTCTAGAAAATATTTTGAATTCAAAAACAAATTTTAAATCCAAATTCAAAATCAAATTAAGATTTGAAAGATAAAATCCCCAATAATTATGAGAATTATGTTAAATATATATATAACAAATTCTAATATTGTAACTAAATAAATATTTGGAAATTAAGCACATGTTGAAATTATCTTTTTAATTTATAAATAATTCTAGCATTTAAAAAGTCATAGTTAATATCATATCTCGTTTTAAATCATGAAAACAATATATGATATTAATCTTGATGTCATCGATTTTTCTAGAAATTTCTAGAATATTTTGGTATTTATAAGGATTTATATGATATTAAATAATTATTCAAGTACACAAAATATCCTAGAAATTATAATAATTATGGTAAAAAACATAATATTTATAAATGTCCCATATGTTATATTAAAGCCTAGGACAACAAATTATCTTGAGAAAGAATTCTAGGATTCTTGTCGCTTGTTGGTGTGGCAGCGAGTCTAATAGCCTTTGGCAACTAGTCATGTCACTTATCACACTGGTAACATCTTGGTCTTTTTGTGTTCTGCCCCCTATCTTTTATGTTAAATCCATAAAAACTCCTTAAAAGTTCGGAAAATATTTAGAAATCCCATGAAATCATAAAAACACCTTCTTTAAGCTTAAAGCACTCAAATCTGCTACCAATTTGAGTAAGATGAGAGCGTTAGTTCTGCTACAGCTAGTGACTCACACCAAAAATGTTCAAGGGACTCATGCCTATCACTAGCTTGAGCGGATTTTCTCTACCACAACTAACAACCATGAACCAAGTAAAATCAAGAATGTCTTTAAGAAAAATCCTAGAACTTCTGGAAAATAAGTCAGAGATCCATAGTCTTGTGATCTAGGGCGCATCAAAAGTTCCTATCTTAGATGACTTAGGGAAATGCAAAAATAGGATATCTACAGAAATCATTTAGATTCCTTTTGAAATCACAAGACCATAAGTATCAAGAATATCTTCTAAGTGTCAAAATTCACTCAGAAGACACCATATAGGAACCAAGACAACGGTTTAGAAGTTTTATTTAACTTACAAGACCACACACCAACATGAATCACACTCAAAACCAGACCAACATCTAATCTTAGGATTAAACATGATACCTCAAGTCCATCTAAGTCATTTAGGGAAAAGACTTAGTATCTCTATGTCATATAGTCTCATATACTAAACTGTAACTTAGTGAGAATTTTGTGTTTTTCAAAACATTTCCGTATCATACACATTTACCAAACCAGGTATATGAATAAGAACCAACTAAATGCCTCTTTAATAACAAGATTTGGCTACATTGCTAGGCCCAAGTGCGCCCAGTATGTGTGTTAGTGAGGTGCGCCCTAGGCTCTGTTCACCAGTGCAGAAAATGCAGTGAAGTTGTCTAACCTACAAACCCCATTGATCTCACCACAAACCATGAAAAACTACATATAACATACCAAAATAAGGATTTTTTAGTGTATTATCACATGAAACAAAAATCACATGAATCCAACTCTCATAACTCAAGATATAGAACATTAAATCAAGGAAACTCAAAAATAGCTCAACAGTAACCATCCTTACAAAAATCATAGATAAATCCTTGGAAAAATGCCCAAAAATTATGAAACTTCTCCCATACACCGAAATCTACCCAAGCAACATGTTTGGATCAAAAACAAACTTAAACAAGAAGAAAAGGAGGGATAAAATGTGTACCTCTTTCCTTTCTCTCTTCCTCCCTCATTTATTTCTTCTCTATTTTCTTCTCTTCTCTCTTCCCTCATAGCACGACCAGCCACCCTTCTCTTTTTCTCTCTCTCTATTAGGCCCTCTCCTTAGTTTATCTCCCCTTCTCTCTCTCTCTCTCTTTCTCTCTCGCTACTTTAGCCTCTTCTTTCTTTTCTTCCTTGGATTTCCCTAGAGCCCTCTACTCATTTACTCTCTCTTTCTCTTTCTCATTATTTTCTTTTACTCCATGCATGTCACCTGACAACACCCCACCTCCTTATATAAAGATGTGCCCGACATCCCCTCCAAATTTTGCACATATTTTACGTTGAAATCACAAAAGAAAAGAGAAAAAAAATCTTGGGCACACCTTTATATAAGATAAATCACAGGTTGGGGTCATGCACTACACTGTGATCATTTGGCTTTACGCCCTCTATTTGGCCCCACACCTTCATGGCCACAACACTAAGTTTTGTCACATTGTAAAGAACCAAGGAGAATCTTCATTAAAGGAAACAAGAATTCAAAGAGGGAGACAACCACAGACCTAAAACAATACTTAGGGCCTTCATGAGGGTCTACATAGCATCTCCAACTCAGGACGTCAGGATACGATGTCCAAAACATGATCACGGTGTCAAATCCATGCAATGTGACGTAAGTTCAAAGTATTGAATTTTTCACTTTTGTGTCAAAAACGTGTACCAACAATTTATGCTAGAAAGTTACGCATCCAATCTGCACCTAACCCTAGAATCTAGACTAAATAGTTGGCTAAAATGCCACCAAAGGTTTGGGTCGTCACAACTACCCACCACCAAAGCCAGAGATGTTGAACTATGACAAGAGCCAGTATTGCCTATATCATAGAAGGAATGGTCACAATCTAAAAGACTACTAGAGCTTCAAAGACATAGTCTACAACCAAGTGGAGGCAAACATCTTTTATTGGAATGCCCTTATAGAGAAGGTTAGGAATTGTTACCAAGTGTAAGCTAGCTTCAGATTTAATCAAAACAAATGCCTCTACTAAGGGAGGTAGTACTAGGGCATTCTCCTAATTATTGTAAATAAACTTTTTTTTTTATTTTTGACTTTTAATTTGCTTGTAATCTAGATAAATAAAACATTATCTTTCTCCTTGTAATAAAAAAATGTATGTGTGACCATGTAGGCAACTACTTGTGTGTTGCATGAAAGGACCAAATGCATGGACCGATAAGATCACAATGAGATGATGAATCTGAGGAAGGATTCTCGACTCGAAAACACTAAAAAGAAAGTAAAATAAGAAAGGTTACAAAAATGGAGTCACCACCTAGTCTATTGAGTATGGAAGATGTGAAAAATCATGCAAGGAAAATAAGTTGAAAACAATGCAAATAAATGTGTTTGAATGCTTTGTGTCGAATGGATTCGACACATAAGTCATTGCAGGCCAAAGAAAGGGTAAGGACATCCATTACGCATTAGGAAGGTGTTAGGCGCTCCCATACACCTAATGAATCAGTCTTTCTTGGTTGATTTGCTGGCTTGTGTGGCTTTGTAGGCAATTGAATGCCAAATATTGCATGCCTTTTGGCAATAATGCGATGCCTTGCAAATGGATGCATGCTTCTTAAGATATGCCTAAATGAATGAATGCTTGATACCAAGAAGCCATTATAAGTGTGTAAAACATGCAGAGTGTAAGAACTGGATGCAAGAAAACCATGATCGAAACACATAATGGATGCATGTGTGTGTGCTCTAATTTGGTGAATTGCTTTGAACTCAGCAATCCGCAGTTGTAGGCCACAGTGCCTGTCTACGATTCTTGTCTGTGGTTCTTGCATCCGTACTAGGCATACTGAACATTGTAGCAATCTTTTCATCACATGATGAGGATTCAAAATGATGCAAACATGTAACTAATCACAGAGAAAGCATGTAAGAACTATGATGAATAGTTGTAAATGTCAAACACAGATCTATGATGCTAGGATGATTCTCTCAGTCTCTCTTATACATAACCTAACATCATCGCCTCTCATGACCATGGAATCCAGTCGTGAGCTTCGATGAGTTGTATGGACGTTGTCTAGGAGTGTAGGAAGCAAGAAGAGATGATTATGCACAGTGATGATGCAATGCAGCGGCAAAATAGCCGCTCCTCTTCCTCTCCCATCAAGCTCATGAGAATCTACCTTGTATTGAACGTCAACGAAGGAAGAACGTGAATTACAGGCTATGGTTCCTATGAATGATGTGAGAAGGATGCAAGGAGAAGAAATGCAAGCCGAGACATGTCTCTGTCCAAATTTGAGAGCCATTGGCCTCATGAGGATGGCGAACTCCACGTCGACGATAAACAATGCAAATGCAATGGAAGACATGATGAAACACAAGCCAAAAAGCATCGAGGAAACATGATGATTCTAGAGGAATGAAACTTAGAGGTCAGGAATGATGTACTTGCCTGTGTTACAATTGCATGTTTCTCCTCCCATCGATAGCAGACTATGGGTGTATCTACTCGGATGGTAACAGTGGAGGCAAGGAAGTTGAACTATGATGCTGTGGAGGGGCTGTAGGTGTCTGGAGGTGGATTGTAGTGATGAACATCATCTTCTGGAGGCCGGACAAGGGATGGAGTTGGCTTCTATCAGTTGGGATTACAATGTGTGTAAAGAGATGGCTATGAGGTTGGTGGTGGCCTGTGCAATGGCTCACTCTGACGAGAAAGTTGGCTTCTAATGGCCTGGTTGTTGGTTATCAGTGAGGAAATGGTTGGCATCTGCGAGCAACCTCGTCCCATACGAGGTAGAGGAGTATTTGTAGGCAATGGGAATGCATATGAGTTGTTGATATGTAACTAACTTGACAAGGATGGTTGAGATTGATTAGCAAGGGTTTGATTGTGATTTGAAATGGGATGAAGGGCTTCATGGTCCAGATATAATGTAGTGCAAGTCTAGATCCATGCGAGCCAATGAGAAGCAAGAATCAAGTGTTCTACAATTGAATGGATAACTTAATCCCTCAAGTACTACTACTGACCCATGGCATCTGCGATGGCAACCCATGGTTCCTTGCCATGATTAGAACCCATGGTTGTAGGACCTAGATGACCTCTGCAGAGCCATTTTGCATGGATTCTAGGCCCACTCCTTCGAGTATTTGGACCACTGATGAGCTTGGGTTTTAGGTGTAATTAAAGGCTTAGGCTTTTGAGTGGATTGGGGTTTTGGTTTGGGATATTGGATAAAATTTAGGATGTAGTGTAGGTTTTGGAGTTGGGAATGCCTCGTTGCAATCGAAGTGAGCTCCTCTAGAGGGATACATCAACATATGGCTATAAAATTGGGGTGTCTATAGTATAGGCACATAGGCACAATGAGAAGGAGGGACTAATCAACATATGCCTCGTTGCAATGAGAAGGAGATTCTACCACATAGGCACAAGAAGTTGAGACCAAATTAGGAGGGACCATAGTTGGCAATTGAGGCATATCTAGGCATTGTTTATTGTTTAGCCAGAGAGGATGACATTGAGCTTGAACACCCTTTGAATGCATTACACCTCAAAAGGTACTACCTTTGACCGATGGCAAAATCACGTCGAAAAAGCAAAATAAAATGGATAATATCAGCCCTTGAACTGAGCCCCAATCCCATTAGTCGGAGCCCAAAACAGACAGTTGTGAGCAGGGCTGGCGCACCAAGTCGGCACACCAAGGTGGCGCACCAAGTTGGCGCACCAAGCCGCGACTGCTGACCTTCCACCTTCCGGGCTGTTACTCTTGCAAACGAATGTGCCAACGAATATTCGAGGCTTTTCGTTTGCAAGACCCCTTTGTAACCCTCCATGA
>JAMKQA010078967.1:0-11537 GCA_024699735.1 Posidonia australis
TATACTGAGCCCCTTCAAGTTTAGGGATTAATGCTATAAAAGTTTGATTGATGGGTAGCAAAAAATCTGAGTCTGTGGTGGCATTTAAGTAGCTGAAGTTCTCAAGGATATCTGACTTGAGAATTTCCCAGAAATGTTGAAAGAAGAATATTGAGAAACCATCAGGGCCAGGGGCCTTGTCTCCTGGCAAAAGCCTAAGGTTGGTATGAATTTCCTCTAAGGTAAAAACCCTTTCTAAATCCGTGGGATTCTGAATTTTATTTGGAATTAAGGTATCCCAATTCATAGAGGGGTAGGTCCTAAGAGGCTTATTGAATTGCCTAATGAAATGACCTTCAATTTCCTTAGAGATGATGGTAAGGCTAAAAACGGTTGAATCACCTATCTTCAAGGAATGAATGGCATTGATTCTTCTTCTACTATTTACTATACTGTGGAAGAAAGAGGTATTTAGGTCCCCTTCTTTAAGCCATTGAACTCTTGACTTTTGTTTCCAGTATTCTTCTTGCTCTTGGAGTAAGGAAGAGTGTTCAAGCTGAAGAGCTCTTTTCACCAGCAGAATTGGAGTTTGTAACTGCTGGGACTTAGCCAGTGAATCAATATGAGCAATTTTAGACTCAATTGAGATTAGACGTAGTCGTCTATCCTTTCTCACTGGCCTAATCCAGTCAATGATCTACTGTTTTAGTTGTTTAAGCCTGTATGCAAATCTAGTTACAGGGGAGAGAGAGGTACTGATCCTAAAGGAGTTGGATCAGGAAGCTTCAATAAATGTACTAAAACCCTCATAGTGGAGCCAGGATTTATAAAATTTGAATGAGGTAGGGCCCCAATTTGGTGGAGTAGTATTAAGGGAGATCGAAATATGGTCAGAAACGACCCTAGCCAAACCTAGGCAGAAGGAATTGGGGTACTGTTTGGCCCAGTCACTGGATACAAGGAATCTGTCCAACTTACCCATGGAGGGAGGAACTTGCATGTTGGACCAAGTAAATTTAGAGTTATTAGGGGAGAAATCCACCAAAAAATGTTTATAAATGAAGGCATTAAATTGTCTCATGTCATTGGTAATGATGTGCCTAGAAGAGTGCTCATGAGAGAATCTAGTAAGGTTAAAATCCCCCCAATGACCTAGTTAGAGTTCACTTTAGAGCTTAAGGAATCTAATTCCTCAAGAAATGCATTTTTCATAGCTGAGTTACAGGGCCCATAAATCCCTGTAAGCCACCAATCAAGTCCATCAACTGAAGATGCGAAGTTGAGGGTAAGACAATAAGTGGTGGAGATAGAGGTTACCAGTGTGAGGAATCTATCATTCCACCCAATAAGGAGGCCCCCGATGAGGGAATAGACGCCCATTGGTTTAGAAGACCTCCTCCTAACTGTCTAAGAGTATAGTTAGTGAAGGTCGCCAACTTAGTCTCACTAATAATAACAACATTACACTTGTTAATTTTAACAAAGCTATTGATGGTCCTATTTTTGCCACTGGAACCTAGGCCCCTGATATTTCATGCTGAAATTATCATTAATTGTCAGGGGGGAGGACAAGAGAAGCAAAGTTCTCTATAATGTTTTGATTTACATTTAAGTCAATTTGAGGCAATCCTTGCTCTGAACTAACAGAGTTAAGAAAGTTCTTAGCCTCCTTCATGGATTGAATAGAAATACCAATATTTCCACAAAAAGTAATAAACTGACTGTAAGATTCCCAATTAAGGGTATCCGCCATAAAGTTATCAGTGTTATCTTCAGATGTAACTAAGGGAGGAATAGATGATACAGTCTCGGACAGAGGTTGATCATAACCCATCATATCATTAGAGGAGATAGAAGTAGAGAAGGTACCTGGAGGATATATAGGCATTGGAGGCTGAGTCTCTGAATCAACCTCCGAAGGGCCACTCAGGTCATCTTTTTCCAAGCAGTCGCAGACAGCCAAAACCTTCTTGAATTTGGCCATGGATAGGTTGTGAGCCCTGATTTCTGCCTCCACGAACTTAGAGGTTTCATCACTCATACTTTGAGGTGCAGATGATGGGGAGGAGTGTGGGTAGGCTGGTAGATCCTGCTCGGGTGCCGCAATAGGTGGGGGAGTGGGTAGAATACCTGCTGAGGTAGAAGAGGTGCGGAAGGCAGGGCTGGTGGGTCTTTTCCAAACATTTTTGCCTCCCCTAGATGTCTTGTGTCCTTTGCCACCTCTCCAACCCCTGTTAGGTTTAAAAGGTTTGCGACTGGGGTGGAGACTCCTAGGTCCTGAGGTGGAAGGAGAAGAGGTTGTAGGCCATGCAGGAAAGGGGCCCGTGGGGGCAGAGGTGGAAGAGGAGGTGGGGGCACAAAGATCCCAACTTCTTCTGAATTTGATGGGGTAGACATGGTTACCAAAGGCAAAAAAATGGCAATCAGGGATTTCCTTGCTAGGGTGGATTTTAACCCTAATTCTGGAGTAGCCTAGGAACTTGGCTGAGTCCACAGAAAGGTTGACTTCTAGCAACTCAGCGAAATCAGATATCATGTGGTGGAATACATCGATGTTCCAAAGATGGTGGGGAATACCCTCAAGCCGGAGCCATACCCCTTCATCCTTCAAAGTTAACATTGCATTAGAGTTCGGGGACCAGGGAATAAAGGAGGCGGGGATCGATAACAGGGATGCTCCAAACTGATTGAGATAATCGTTTCTTATTTTAGAAGACGGAAATACTAATAGTATTTGCCAGGGGAGAAAGGTTGCACCTCCACCTAAGAGGAGCAAGGCCAGAAAGCCCTGATGTGGTCCACTAAGGTTTCTTTAGAAAGTTGTGGGGATTGGGGTGTGACAATGGCACTTCGCGAAAGTACCATAAGTTGGTCACAGACTGCGATGGAGGGGGTAGAATGGTCAGAAAATGTGGTGACAGACCAGCCATGGCTGGGGTCTCATAGGGAGTGGCGTGTCGGTCCTGAAGAAATTTACAAATGGCCATAGAATGATCAGGAGATTTGCATTTAAAACAAAACCCTGTAAACTTGCATTTTTTTAATCTGGTGGTCGCGAAGGCCACAGGAGAAACATCTACTAGAGAGATGGCAAAAATGTACTAGAGGAGACTCGAGCTTCTTCCTGGATACCACCTTCCAGTCGCCCAAAGGGAGAAAAGAGGGAGTTGGGAAGGATTCAAACTCAAGGGGAACTGGAGGCTTCGCTCTGCAGTATAGGGTTGCAGACAGGTGGAGAAGGGGATGTGAGAGGAGCGAACCGCGATCCAACTAAGGATGGGGGAGTAGGTGAATCAGGGATGTCCGAGCAAATCTCGGTGTCAGAAGTACGTAATAATATTTGTTCAGAGAAATCATTGTAGTGGGATATCGTGGGAGGTGGGAAGTTTGCGTAACAGACCGAGTGGCAGAGAGCGTGAGACGTGATTGGGCGACAACATAAATGTGGGCTGTCAGAAGATCGCACGAAATCCCTCGAGTGCAGGGGTAAATCTGTCGTATCACAGGATACGAGGGGAGCATAGTGGGGCGCCGAATCGACCTCCTCGGAATTAACGCTAATAGGCCCGTTATAAGAATCTGAAAAGACGCTCCCTGAGAGAGTGAGGGGAGACTTAACTAAATTAGGCTGGGATTTAGGATAATCATATGAAATTATCGAAATTTTAAAAGCGGAGTAATTCCACACAGAGCTCGAGACAGACTCTGTAGCGTCAGAGGGACTGACGGTGTCTCGGGAGGTTCACAGACCAGACGTCTTCATCACGGAGGCGTAGGGAAAGGATTTCCGGCAATCACCCACCGAAGGGAACCCGTCGACCGTTAATGTAGAGGAAATCAAGGGGTCAGAAGGAGAAGAGAAGAGATGGAGATGATAGGCAGTTTCTGCAAGGGAGGGAATAGCCGGAGTGACGCACTGAGCCAGAGATCAGTCCAAGTGGGTAGATACAGTTAGGTTCCCAGAGATCTGAGTTGAGGCAAGAGCCTCAACCGGAGGAAGCTCAACGGAACAACCGGAGCCATAGTCCGTATAAAGCGAGACGAAGAACGAGAGGCTTCTCCGTTCGGGCAACAACAGAGCCCGATCTAAGCTCAGATGACAATGAGCCAAACAGAATAACCAGCTAATAGATAGATTTTTAATATGCATAAAACTATCCACATTCATAGCAATGTTAAGGACACAAGGAATAAAAGACGAAGAACTATCAAAAACCAGTACCTTCAATGAACCAAAAAAACAGAAAAAATGAGCGGATCCGCCCAAAGAAGACAGATCCCAATCAGAATGCCGAATCTGAGGGCAGGTCCTCCACCGATGAGGACACACTGCCAACGAGGGGAGATATCCCTCGCCAACAGTAGGAAGGGGAACGGAAAACTCCCCAGTGATACTTACCTGCGAGGCGAGGGGTGAAGACGAGGAGCAGCCAGAGTCCACGAGGGAGGGGCACTTCCTCGATCTGCGATTCTTTTTGCGGATCGGGACAGCGCGAGGGGCGTCCTCCTCCTCTAGGAGCCTCTCCTTGAAGGCATCCCAATCAAAGGAGGTGGCCCGGTGGAGAAGAGAATGGGAGCGACGACTAGGGTTTCTAGGTCGCAAGTTTTTCATTGTTAATGGAGGAGTTTTCACATTATTTTGTTGATTTACACATAATTTTCAATCAACATTTTTCTGTTTCTTTCTATGAAATTCTTATAAATTAAATTATATATATCAGTCTTTTTATTTTAATAATAATGCTAGACCTTTCTTATTTATGTAATTGGCATGGATCCTTTGCAGGAGAGATTGAAGAAGAAGAAGAAGAAAAGGAGCTTGAGCACTCCACCTTGCAAGATAAGCTAGGGAATGAGCTCAAGGAGCTAGATATGCAACTTGAGCAAAAAGAGGTGTGTGGTTTTACTTTGTATAAAACTTACTCTCAATTTCATTGGTGTGATGCACTTAAACACTTTGTCATGTGGATAAGTGAGTAAGAAGGGGTTGTTGTCATGTCCTATTTTCTGTTTTTTGTAATAAACCTTAGAATCTATTTCAATGTAAAATAGACTCTTGCATATCTTTTTCCAATGTGTGTGGTCCTAATCTTTCCTTTTTATGTTTTAAACTATTTTCCTTTGTGATGCAAGCTAACTAAGATATATTATGTTATGGATACAATGTATGTGATTCTCATATTTTCAGAAATTTTGACAGGTTGGGAATCATGTAGTTGGAGCTCCTTTATTAGAGAATGATAGTATTGAATATAAAAATAATATTTATTTATTTATTTTAATTTTTTTATATCTCGTTAGGACTTTGTGAGGACATTGTCCTTGCTAAGTCCTTGTAATTTTTTATTTTTTTTTAAAATTTTTGTGAAGACATAGCGTGTACATTGTGAGGATATTGCAACTAATAGTGAGGAGATTGTGAAAACTTTTTGTCCTCACTAAGTCTTTGCAATATTTTTTGTAAGAACTTCACTAGGAAATTTGCTTACAATTATTTTTTAACGTGTAAGTATTTTAAGGGGACTTTTTGTCCTCGCTAATGGCCTTAGCGAGGACTTCGTGAGAACATTGTGAGGATTTTGCGAGGACATCTGTCCTTACAATTTTCTGTTTTTCTAGTAGTGAAAGGGAAAAGAGGCTATCAAATCCTCCCCACACTCTCTCCTCTTCTTCGTTGTGCTCTTGAACAGAGATAAGAATAGGCTATCCCTGAAAAATCATGAGTCAAAGACGAACCCAAGCACGCATCCATGGTCACAAGTGCATATACCCAATCATGGGTTTGACCCTCGACAGGCCCACACACACTCTGAGACCACATGACTAACATTCTCCAGGCCAATGTCGCGTGCAAGCAAGGCTGCGAGTACAGAATCATGGTCATACAACTACTTACAACTCAAGTGGCTCGTACTAGAGGAGATCAGCCAACAGGGCACACCCACAAACAACTATAGCCTTGAAACAATCCTCAAGGTCTCCACGAGGATCTACACAACATCTCGACCTCAAGACATCAGGATACGACGTCCAAAACATGATCGCGACGTCAAATTTGCAAAAATGCAAATTCTGCCTAGAGCCTTGAATATTGAATTCCCCGTGCCACTAGTTCACACCAACAATTCACGTTGACAACCCATGCTAACTACTTGTGTTGGCAACCCACACTAGCTACCCATGTTGGCAACCCACAGGTGATGCTGAAATCTAGACTAAATAGTTGGCTAAAAATACCACCAAAGGTCTGGGTCATTACAGACTCTTATGTGGGGTGATCCTTTACAACAGTGCAGTAGGGATCGAGGTTCGAATCCCTCGCAGCTACTTGTGGCTGGTCAATCACCAATGGCCAGGGTAACACGATAAGTTTTCACACTGAGTACGTGTATTGTGGGTTTGTATCAGTTCTAACTTGGTTTTGGCTTGTTGAGAGTGCATATAGTGATTTCAAAGATACACATGTTTTAAGAAAAGAGAAAAGAATGATTTTAAAAGGTAAGTTTTAAAGGATTTATGCTTGTTGAATTGCTTGGTTGAGGTTTTGTGCTTTGAGATAAGGTCCTTGTTTTGGTGGCGTGTTTTGGTGGCAAATCTCTTACTTAGGGAGATCTAGGTTTTCAATTTTAAAATGATTTCCTTGATAAGTATTATAGTGTGTGGGTGCTTTGTGTTGAGGTTTTACTGGATTTTAGTCTGGTTTTGGTGCGGTCTTTGGATTGGCTTTTTGGTTTTCTTTCCGATTTTGTTTTAGGTGGATGTGTACTGAGTGACCACTTATGCTAAGTGACCTTTTTAGTGGTCACTCATGTGTGTATTGTTTGTGTGTTTTTTTTTTTCGCAAGTGTAGATGTAAGAGTAAGGCATTTACTAGTACACATAGAAGGAAATCACTCAATCACATATCAAGGATTCTAGATAAGTAAGTTGTCAAATTTATTCCTATTAATTATGTTACTTACTAATGATTTAGTTTGGATTTAGAAATTTAGTGTTGGGAATTGGAATGAAAAATTTAAGGTGTGAGTTTGGGGTGTTACAATAAGAATGTCAATGGTACAATATATATGACGTTATGTTATTGTCAATGGTAGAATAATTTAGTTGCAAGTGCTCGTCCAAAATGACACATACATTAGACATTAGAAATGATAAATACTAACTTGTCCAAAATGTATTTTAGCAACAAAATAAGGACCTAAAATGTATGTCACCATGCAAAAAAAAAGTAACTCCAGCCTTTTCAAGCAGTAGCTTGTTGAAAAAATAGGTTGCATATCGTAATGTATGTGAGGAACCTAAATTCAGTTGGCAACTGTCAAAATCATGGAAGCAAAATATGCTCTAAACGTTCTGACATGGTCAGCATTCAAGCGTACTTCCTTGCCATAAACAATGGATTGAATTGCCATTAATATATATAAATGCTCCAAAATCATATGAAGACTGCCTTTGTTGTCAAAAGTTTGTCATAAATTCAATCCCGAAGTCCTTTACATGTATTAATTTCATCTTCTTGTAAACATAGTCCTTTATGAATTGTGCCTGGTTTATATGTAGGAAAAGTGTTAGTAAGTAACAACATTGCATTCTTGTAGAATTGTGAAATAGGTTGAATTTTGTATTACCCAAGATTCAATTTCTTCTAAAATGTCATCATTCCTATCCATGTCTAAGTTGTAAATCCTAAAAGCTTTATGATCAAAGTTCAGTTCTAGAAGTTGCCAATGAAAGTTGTACTAGATTGGAATTAGCATCACTCCAAGACTTTTTAGTTGCCGTTTGGCATAGTTCAATTGTTCCTCTAGCCTTTCATAAGACTTCGTATTTGCAGCTCCAGATGAGGTGTTTAGGATGTCCTAAGTTTCAATATTTCAATTGTTATTAATATAAAGTTGATTTGCAATACATATAAAAGAAAAACAAACTTACTGTAGCCCTTGAATTCAGAAAAATGGCAGGTTGTGGTTTACGTTCACAGCCAACATCCCTTAGAATATTCACATATATATTCACCTAAGTACAAACATGTTGTCTCCCTTATTGGAAGTCCTTATTTCTCCTTATTTGGAGGGTTCTTGCTTCGGTGACTAGGGTTTTCCCTAACACCTATTCTCGACGAAGGCATTGCTTTGGTGTGTAGGTTCCTATTCAAGTTTTCTCCCACGCATGCACGTATAGGGCTTTTTGTCATGTAGCGATGCTTGATTCTTGTGCGGCAGTGTGTGTTCTTCTTCTTCACACCATTAGGGTTTCCTCTTGTGGGTGGCTTTCTTCTTGTTGCTAGCGTTTTCGTCGATCCAACGTGTTCTCTCTTGTTGTGGGCTTCTAAAGGGGATAGTCCATCGTTGCACTTCTATTTGGCTAGGGTTCCTTGCTTATTCGGAGTTTGATCGACTCTTCGTCAACTTTGGGTTTGTTGGGTTCTCTTCTCCAATTTTTCTTGCATTGCAGGTTCTTGGTGGGTTTTACGGAATCCTTCTGTTCTTGTTGGTTTGGAGCCTTCCATGGATCCTCCGGATAGCCAACCAACGTGTAGTCATGTTTCCACAAGATCTTTTGTAGTTGTTGTGGGGGGACATCCAACTGAGGATGATATTCCTATTCGTGAGCTATCGGTTAAGAATGGGTGTCCCGCGATGATTCTTTCTAATGTTGAGATCGCAAGGATCTCTTCTCCTTGTAAATCTACCTCGATCTTTAAATTTTACGTTTAGCATCTACCATTGAATGATATTCAGCATGGTCTTTCAACTTGGGGTATTCATGGTAGTGCTAGGTTATCTGTTATTGATCGGTGCTATGTCCTTGTTAACCTCATCTCTGAGGCCGATTTCATGAAAGTTTACACTCGGGAGAGGTGGATGATGAAGGGGCAGACGTTGAAGATTTTGCAATGGTCTCCTTAGTTCTAGTCTGGTTTGGAGGGCGACATCGCTCCAGCATGGATATCTTTACCTAAGCTTCTGTAATGTTATTTCAAGCCTGGCTTCATGAAGTCTGTTGCGAAAGCGTTTGGTCCACTCCTTATGGTAGCTTCAACCACTTCAGCTAAGACTACCGCTGTCTGTGCTCGGTTTTGTGTGGAGTTGAATCTTACTAGAGATTATCCTACTCGTATTTATGTTGGCACTGAGACTAGGGGAGATTTCCAACCTGTGGTCATGGAGAACCATCCCACATTCTATACAGAGTGTAATAAACGAGGACATGTGTGTGCTGAGTGCGCTAGGAATCCTGAGAGGAAGAATTTTTGTGGTTCTGGTAATGGTGGTTCATTGAGAAAAAGGCCTTCACGTTCACTCTCTCACAGTAGACGAGGCACTCGTGGGAAGACCTCATGGAAGATATGGAGACCTATAGGTAAGCTTCTCTCTTTACAAGAGGTTCTCTCGCCTACTTACATGGAGGAGGTGTCTGTGGCTTAGGTTTTCAAGAGACTTTGGGAGGATCTGGTTGTTCTTGATAAGGAGGATTTCTTGTGGGATGAGGATCCGAAAATTCGTGATATGTTGGGGCAAGTTTTTGCAGAAGATGACACACCAAATCTTGATATTGAGGTGCTTGAAGGAGAGGCAGAAGCAAGGCCTAAAATTTCTTCAGTTGAAGGGCTTGACATCGAAATGAATGAGAAAGATCTCCAGGAGCAGCAACAGGAAGATACTAATGTGGATATCTCTATGTTGGATGGAAATGTTAACTATGGTTCAAAGGGAATGGATTGGGGTAAATGTTCTTAAGCTTCTAGTGATGTTGTAGCCACAGCCAAGGAAGCTTGTAGGCTTGAGGAGCATTGGTCTACTTTTGTTGACTGACCTTGTATATTAGATGTGAAAAAGGCTATGTCAGTGAGTCTAGCAAGGATGAACACCAGAGAGCTAGGTCGGTGACTCAGAGTAGAGCTTCTTCTGGTATTTGGAATGCGTTTCAATTGTTATCTCATGAAGAGCCTAATCTGGAATGCCAGGGGGATGGCCAATAGACCCACCATAAGAAGGCAAAAGTCTTTAATTAATATTCATCATCCTTCTATGGTGGCCATCCTTGAGCCTCTTATGCATGTTGATAGAGGTATCAGTATTAGAGATGTTATTGGGTTTGATGAGTTTGTGGCTAATAATGAAGAGGCTGCTAAGATTTGGGTTTTCAGTAAAAGGGCTATTCAGATGGACATCATCTCAGTTAGTTCTCAAGCTATTACTATGGCTGTGATTGATGATGCTCTTGGCAATAAAATGCTTTATACTATTGTTTATGCTAGCTGTGATTATGTGGTGAGACGAGACCTATGGGAGCATGTGGTTGCTATCAAAGGTATGGACTTGAACATCCCTTGGTTTGTGGTGGGAGATTTCAATATGGTGCTTTCTAGTTCAGAGAAGAAAGGGGGCAGGTTTCCTAGGTAGTTGCATGTGGAGGAATTTCAAGAGTGCTTAAGCTTGTGTGGGTTGTTTGATGCTGATTTCATTGGGCAGCCTTATACATGATGTAATAATCAACAGGGTGAAGATATAATCCTAGCTAGATTGGATAGATGCCTAGTTGATGATCTTGGCCAAGATTTTCTTGTTCTGGTCTCTCATTTATCTAAGTCATGCTCAGACCATGTGCCTTCGTTGATGAGTGTTTCCAAGCCCACGAATTTTGGTCCTCAGCCTTTTAAGTTTTTGAATATTTGCTTGGACGATGCCGGTTGCATGGATGTCATCAAGAAGTCATGGGAGAATTCTGTTTATGATGAGGGTGACATGTCCTTTCGTTGGTTTTTAAAGCACAAAAGGTTGAAAGAAGATCTATGGAAATGGAACAAGCAGCATTTTGGAGACATCTTTGACTCTGTTAAGAAGGCTGAAGGAGATCTTCTTTCTGCTCAGGGGGTCCTTGATGACAACTATAGTACTGAGGCCCTTCAGAGTGTTGTTCATGCACAACAAGCACTAAATGTTGCACTACACCGTGAGGAAGGTTTTTGGGCGTAGAAGGCTCACTGTAACTGGTTGAAAGAGGGGGAGAGAAATACAACATTCTTTCACAATTATGTCAAGCAACGGAGGTGGAGGAATCTTATTGATACCATCAAGGATATGGAAGGGGTGTGGCAGAATAGGCTTCACGAATTCAGAGGATTGGTATTGTAGATACCTCAATTTTGAGCTCATTTGGCAGCAGGCCCCTCCGGTTGATGCTCTGGTCGCGATCACCAAAATCCTAGTCCACACAGGTCCCAATCAGACCTACACTAGCCCACCCGACGTAGTAAAACAATACCCCATTAAAATCCACTAAAAAACAAATAAAACACTTAATCCAACTTAAAATCCACTGAAAAACAAATAAAACACTTAATCCAGCTAAAATCCCACAAAACCCTAATAAGAACCCTAATCAAACAAAATCCAATAAAATCCACTTAAAATCCAACAAAAACCCTAATCAAACAAAATCCAATCAAATCCACTTAAAACCCACTTAAATCAACTTAAAATCCAATAAAACCCTAATTAATCAAATTTTTAAACCTTAATCAAGTGAAAAGAAATTAAAATCCATTAAATAAG
>JAMKQA010078968.1:0-13467 GCA_024699735.1 Posidonia australis
CACAGGGGAGAAACCAAAGCACAGAACACAGAGGGAACCCACAACCAACAAACACAAATTGGATTTACCATAATAAACCATAACAAATAATTACAAGAAATCCATGGTTTATATTAAAATGGAAAAATCCAAGCACAGATGTTACACATGACTCGACCAAACGATTGCTGATGTCGATGCAACGTTGCTCGATTGGACGATGTTGACGGCCCAAAGACTACTTTCTAAACAACAAGTGTCGCTGGAAGGTTGGTCAAGAGCCAAGAGTGGCCGTCAAGGGAAGTTTGCTAGACGGCTTCACTCGAGATTGACAAAAATTAAAAGGATTTCTCATTATGTATGTGTGAGTACATGGGATGTGTCCTAGATTACAAATCAGTCATAGGAGGTTTATAACTTAGTTGCTCCTAGCTGGGTCTCAATTTATACAGTTGGCAACACTTAACTTTAGTTGGCACTTCTTCATGTCAAGAGGGGAGGGTGTAGTCCCTACTAGTGTCAAAAGGCTTGACATGGGCTACAAGAGGCTTCCATTCAAAAAGAAGGGAAGCCAAGGGTGAAGAGGATGGTCGACTTCTTAGTATACTCCTTAGCACAGGGTCAACAGGAACAACTCCAGCAAGCATATGCCACTAGCAACTTCTTTCTCGTCCTAGTCCCTAAGGGTGCACTTTAAGGGGTTGGTCTGCCTATGCCCTTGACCCCAACACACTAGCATAGGAGGTGGTTTGAGTTCTGTAAGATAGGGTATTGGGATATCCACCAGATTTACAATAGGTATGTCTACCCTTGTCTTTACTTTCTTAGCTATCTTCTAGATAAGAGGCCTTAGCTCTTTCCAATGCCACTTTAGGACATGGGTATGCTGATAAAGCACGTAGTGGATGGCTAGGAGTGACGGAGAGCTTCATGGTGAGAGGTGATGGTCGAGATGGAAGCCAGCGTGCAACACGTGACATGACGTTCCCACAAACTATGACAACTGATCTCGTCACACTTGACCACACAGACACTGTTTTTTTGGTTTTCTGGGATTAGAGCATGTTGAGTTGCAGAAGTGGTGTCTTGCTATCGATCTAGACATCCTCCCCGTAGGAGAGTTGCCTATGGACAAGGAAAAGAATAATCAGAGAACCTCGACTAGACGACCAAGGGCGTTTTGATGCCTAAGTAAGATATCGTTGAAAAGATTTGAATGAAAAACGAATCAGATAAGAGTTAGGACTAGAAATAGAATTCCAGAGAAAAGAATGCTCTAGAGAAGAAGAATCAAGCCTTACCTTGTCACTATAATGGGACCTTTATACCTAAGGGAGGTAGTGGTGGAATGTATCAGCTAGATACACTGTTCTGGATGCATGGAGAGCCCTGACGAGGCATCGTACATGGTGAGGTGCTTTTGTCAATGGTTAGACATCTTTGTTACATGTGTTAGGTTTCTCTGATGGTCCTGTCAGGAACAAGAGGTATGTCTAGAAGGATATCCTGGTGTGTTCTTTGGGATGTCTATCATACACTATTGAAGGCATGTGTTGTTACTATGTGCCCTAGGAATCCACGTGCATGTATGAGGCACGAGAAGATTCACTTGTTCCCTTTAGAGAAGGATGTCCAAGTGATGACTTCCTATAGGTGAACTTGCTAGAAAGGGGGTGTCGCATGCACAGAAACTATGACGTGTTAGAGTCCACATGCAATAGTTGGGATGACACTAGTAGTTGAGTCTAGCTGGCCTAAAGGTTAAGAACCAGCTAGCCTCCTTGCAATACATCTTGGTCAGTTGAACTCTTGGATGCCTAAAGGTTGTTTTCCTAGGTCTCCAGGTTTTTCCCATTGACTACGAATCTATTGTCCAAAAGTCTTTGGGTCATTGACCTAGGTCTCCTAATTCAAATTGGATGAGGTAGGGTAGCCTGCATTAGCATGGAATGTAATTAATTATGTAAACATTCAATCTTAATTGTTAATTGTAATATTAGTATCACATTATTTAAGTTAAATAATTATCCATATTTTAATTTATAATGTGATTTAAACAATTGGGCTTTATAAATCTACCAACTTAATAACTTCGATTTACACTTTAAAGATTATCAATATTCAATCATCAATAGGACTGTCAACGGCTTAAGTGAAGTCAGGTTGGAGGTCAACTATTACCCGACTCATTTCTACTTAATAGGTTACGAATCAAGTGATAACCTATTTTTTCAACCCTTAAACCGTAATCTGACACAACTCATTTAGAGAAAATGGGTTGGGTCAAGTTAACAGGTTAAAATGGGTCAAATGTTTATATAAAAAAAAATTAAAAACTACATCTAAAAATTCAGTAATTTTATACAATACAGAAGAGATAGAATTCCATCATCTCAACTTAAAAATATTTCATAATACTATATCAGCTTACTCATCTAACAAATTTAAGAATTTCTAAACTTTTAAATAATAATAAATCAATATCTAATCAATTAATATATGAAATATATAACAATGTTTAACACTAACGCAACATGTAACTCAACAAACCATTACAATCATTCGAGTATCATCATGAAAAAAAAAAAAATGAATAAGAAACAAGTTTAGAATGATAATAGCAACATAGGAAATTAACAACCATGTATTGAAATAAAATATTCTTGTCACACACTACTTTAAGGTCATGAATAATTCAAATATATTTCCCTCTAAGAAGAAACATCAATCAACAAGAGAAAAAAAATAACAAGGTGCATGTGTGTCCACATTTAACAATTTACTAAGTGATTACAGTAAAATATATCAGAGTTGCAGCTTAGGCCTTTAGGGTTTTAGTCTTTTAATTATATTAAGTTAGGTTTAGTTTGTTAAATATTTAGTATTAGAATGAGTCAAAATTACTAAAATACTTAACATATTAGTGGATAAGATAATATGTTTCACTCATGATCCGATCCTTTAATATTTTAGACTAACGAATTAAGATGTAACAGATTTAAATTTTTATTTCAAATCTTAAATTAATGTTTTCGGTCAAATAAGTTAACAAGTTTGATCGACCCATTGACTGCCCTGGTCGTGAAGCTCACCTCTTTTTGTTCTTCGTTTCCCTGGCATGATTAGTGGGCAATACTTACACGTCATTGTCTAATGGTATAACATATTGAGTAGAGAAGGCAATGACTTTGCATGGAATATGCCGGCCACTTTTGTAACGTGGGTTGTCTCTTGTTTGTATTGCTAACATCATCTATTGTCTTCCTCTGCATTTTTCTCTGACAGTCTCGCCAACACCTAACAAATTAACAACATATAGATTCTTAGAGATTAGGGGTACACAATAATGCAAGCCACCACTAGCAGCTATATTGCTGTCTTCTCTCTCCATGTGTCTCACCATCCGATGCTGGCGTCGCTTGATTTCACACCACAGTTTCTCCTTTCGTACTATAGAGCTTTCGGTTATTATATTGGGGTTCAACCTGTTTCTTCTTCTTCTTCCTGGATCTCTCGGCAACGTCCACAATTATTTATTGGCCTGGCAAATGATGTTGTCGTTTGACGATGACCAAGGGACTAGTTCGTTACAGCTGTTTGAGTGTAACTCGTTTTTTCAGAGAATGCATGTGGCTCTTGAGCAACACACAAATGGGTTATGGCCTTCCTCTATCGTACAAAATGACCAATATCATGTTGACATTATAATAATTTTCAAAAATTCATATATACCATCAGAAGTCTTGAAGATGATAGATGCCATGGAGTTTGCTCTTAGGTTAGAAAGAAAAAGGAATGTTCCATTTGATTCCTTCGAACTTTCTAACGTCTTACCGGTTTATCTCATACGGTTATATTACATCTTTTCTCATCCTTCTCCATAAACCCTCCTTTCTTTACCATGCTTCTTACGTCCAGGGACTGATAGAAAATTAGCGGATCGAGGGTAGGTTAGTTCTTTCTAGGGGGGTAGGCTTGGCTTTACTTTGTATCTAATCGAGGAAATGACGATGATGATATCTACAATAATTTTTGAGATTTCAAGTGATACATATTAACTTTTGGAAATCCTAATGTAATTACAGAATATTGACTATTTCGAGTGGCATACATGTAAAAACCCATTTAGGTCATAGATGACATGGCACGAATCAAACTATTGATGAGTACTATATCAATTATACGCTGTCTTTTTTAAACTTAAAGAATTAGAAGATAATTTATATTAGCTTAAATTATATTGTGATATTGATTAGTAATTTTTTTTGAAAGCTAACCCCATCCATCACATCCCAGTGATCTCGATAACCATGCAATTTTTTTATTTTTTTTTGAAAGCTACCATCCAATGATGTTGATTAGTAACATTTGCAGAAAAATTAATTATTTCTTTGAACTTGTGGTATTACTGAGAAACTGACTTATTAAAATAATCAAACATGAAAAATGTTGTTTGGTGCAATTTTTCAAGAATAAGAGGTTTTTTTTTCTCTAATAATCGTTGTCGAACAGGTCTTAAGAAAAAAGAAATGAAGAATAATCTTAAAGGCTGAAAATTAGTAGATCATATTTTGTTAATCAATAATCATCATATCCAAAACGCTTGGCATCTCAATATATAGCCATATTGACGGACGAATATAAGGTAGAGATGAAAAAATCTGATATCCTCACCCATCCAATCCGATTCCCATCATCCATCTCACATCATCTACATGGACGTCTCTCTTTATTAAGAACTGGTGTTGATGGAGCATCTCCCCTCGATACAGAATTACAGATAACAATGCTCTAAGTTGCTTTCGTTCAGCATGTGGCAGCAAATCTTAGGGAATTAACCGTAAAACCGACGGGCAATTCTAAAATCTTAAGGATCATCAGGGCCACGTCAGTTGATGGAAGAAGAAGTACGGAAACTTTGATGTATATTAGCTTTGTAGGAATCCATTGCTTCATGCTTTTATGTAATAGGAGACCCAATAAGCAAAGGACCACAGGAGGCATCACCCCAGCCAAATGTGGACCAAGTATCATGGGACCATTTTATCGGGACATTAGAGAGAAGAGGTCAAGGATTCCTCATAATTTAGTAAAGCATGAGGGAAGGATTGTTGGTAGGGCATGCAGTGCACAGTTATTCTAGATAGACGAATTATTTTGAAATGGCCAGTGTCAAATGGATATTCAGGAAAGGATGAAAGGAATGTGCAGCTGATTGGCAGCTTCTTCACTTGCTTGTTGGTAAGGAGGTCGGCTGCTAAGAGGGTAAAACACTAAGTTAGTGTAAGGTTACAATTATTGTCTCTTTTTGAGTGAGCAATTTACATGCATGCACTACCTGATCATGTTTGGGATGTCAGATTTTTTATGGGTTTGTTTGTTGCATAAACAAATTAATGTTCAGAAATGTTTTCTTCCATCTTCCTTCCCTGTTTCCTTTTGGAAAAGTCCTCATGATCTAACAATGGGGACACTTAAAAACTCTTCCTAAATGGGAAGAGCGCTGAAGCCATTAGGCTACAAGACAACTAGATGAAGTGGTGAATTATGATCATAAGGTTGTGATGTGCAATTGCTATATGAAAGGGCCGACAATATAGTCGACCTACTTTTCCTTGCAGACACATGCATGGTGGGTAGTTCAATCCTGCCATAATGCCATTACGGTACTAATATATGTCCAAATTTATTAGCCTCACAAGAAACCCCTAAGGTAAGAAGTAAGAATGCGTGAATGCGAATCACACAGGAGATTCTTGAAACATGTTTTTCTAAATTGCATGAGTCTACCTTTCTTATGCTAATGAGGATGAGGACTCAGTACACTACACATAGGAAAATAGTATACACACCCCCAATTCGATCCCTTTTCCAACCTTTTTGACGTGAATACTTACGTGAATCGCACTTGGTGTCATAATACACTCCTTTCTCCTATTGTTTTGATCTTGCTACAGTAAATGTACATAATGGTTAATGCATCTCCATGCTCTTACGTTCTCTTTTCAATAGAAGTTTGGAGGGAAACTAAATCGAAATTATCTCCATTACTTTCACTTTTTTCTCCCAAATCATCTATTGTTTCAGTATCTTTCAATAGAACTTTCTTTGGTATTCTGTTACTTCTTTCAATTTCTACATCTGCTACTTCAAGTCGAGAAGAGTCTTTTTTACAACTCTTATTATTTCATTTATTATAATGTTTAATTGCTCAAAAGTTCTTTTTGTTTAATTTATTGTAAATAATTGGATCTATATTTTTATTTGAAATGGTCAAAGTTAGTTGCATTTAATACAAACCTATTTAATGCTTGCTTAGTTTCTTATGGTTTGTAAGATTCTGTTGGATTTAGCTACTATTTTTTTGTTGTCAGTCCCTTCTTGTTTTCTTACTGTCTCTTTGTTTCCTGGTATTTCGTTATAGTTTTCAGGTTACCTTCTTATTTTCTTACTGTAGACGCCTCGATTTTGAGGCGGCTCATAGGCGAACTCTCCAGAAGATGTTGCTTTGGATATAGCAAGCCTAACCTCATTTGAACTTTATCTGGCATCTTGGTTACCCTAAGCCCATAACAAACCCATGGTTCAATTAATAATCAAGGCAGCTAGGTGGAGAACACTATTATGGAGCATCAATGTGGAGCACCATCATGGCGCACCAATGTGGAGCACCTAGGTGGCGCACCAATGTTGAGCACCAAGAAGGCGCACCAAGCTGGCGCACAAATGTGGAGCACCAAGCTGGCGCACAACCACTTTTCAGGGTCCTGGCTATTGGTTGTCCATCATCTATGCTTGTAACCTTCACTTGCGAATATTCCTCTACGAATCTATGCAAGTTTGTTTGTTTCCAAGGCTTTTGGCATCCCATGACTTTACAACTTCATCTTCTTTAAAAGCCACCCATGAGCAATACTTTTGTCTCTCTTGGCAATTCACCAACTCTTAGCAACCAGCACCCCTTCTTCCAGAGCACCCTTTTTTCATCCCTGAGTATCCCTAACTGTGTCCAAAGCACCAAGGAGAAGACACCTCAAGCCACCCAAGGAGAACACACAATAGGTAAGTTCCCTTACTCATCTTTACATGGGCTTTGCATGATATTCTAAATAAAACTTACACTATAACTAGGCTGATATAATGTTTGTATGCTGATGTTTCTTTGCACCTTTCTATTTAAATTAGGTGTTCATGGTGCTCATTTATCTATCCATTGTTTGTTTATCATGATGATTTCTTGCACTGTGTGATCTTTTTGGGCAATGTATCACAGTCCTATGAGGCCATTGGTCATGGACTACGGATTGTGATGCAACCCTAGGCTTGCTTCATCATGCCCCCTATGCTCCCTAAATCAGCTAAGTAGTTGCATGAATCCTAAAATCCTCCCTAAGTAGTTGCAGTCCTTGAAAACCCATGAATATGAATAGATAAAGAGAGGGTGAAATGAATGTTTTAGACTTGATTATTTAGTAAGATTATGTTCCCTGGCATCTAGGTTAATGATTTGAATAGTCAGTAATATAATTAATTGCACACACATAGCCCAGGCTCTGAAATCAGATTGCAATCTAAAGTAGGGTATCTGGAGTGCACCAACCTGGCGCACCAGGCTGGAGCACATTCTTGGCGCACCATCCTAGCACAAGATGCAAACAGTAGATTTGTATCATGATTTGCATGTCTTTCTATTTGTTTTAGACTTTGATCTTTCTGGTGTTTGATCTCTGATATACGATGTTCATTTCTACACAGTTTCATCATGTAATAACTCTGTTTGCATTAGTCTTGCATCTAGTGAAGTTGGCTTGCCGCTAGGGTCTGGTGAACTGATTACTTTCCTGGACTCTTTGTAGAGAGTTCTTTTGCACCAGTCCATGATCCAGATCCAAGCAACATAGCTGGGGTTCATTGGCTTTTATCAAAATAGGAGTTTTGTGGTCTTGTGTGATGCTTATTGCCCTTGAGCACAAGACCCATGTCATGGTGTCTTGGTTTCATTCTTTCTTTTATGGCTTTATGGGAAAGAGATGAGTCCATATGTGATCAGGTTTTCTAGAGGTCTAGGGTGCATATTCAGATGGTTTTAAGCATGTTTGCAAGGTTTTATATTGCATAGCATATCAATCTAGTTCACTGTTTGCTCTGTGATTTCTGGGTCTCACTTCAGTGACACACATTACTAGCACACCTAAGTGGAGCACATAGGTGGCGCACCAAACTGAAGCACCAGTCTGACGCACCAAACAGGCGCACCTGCCTGTTATAGTGCACCAACAGTGACTTTTGGTGTGATGTTTAGTATGGTTCCTGACTTGCTTTGCTTCTGGTTTTCTTTGGGTGTTCTCCTGGACATACAGGGTAACTCCAGTTTGATTTCATACTCATTTATGCATGATAGCTTAGGTTTTGCATGTAGCAAAGCGAGGACGTTAGTTACTCGATATTACTAGATCTATGGTTTTATCCGTGCAATATCTTTGCAACGGTATTCGATCTATGACTTGAGTGATCTTTTAAAGCATTAGGACACATCCTACAGTCCCTCTATCCATGTTTAGCATAAGGCACCGCTTGCATATAGAGTTGCATTGCCTATCGCCCTCGGGCGTACAGAAACAGGCTGAAAAGTCGACATTTCCATATAAGTAAATGAGAAACCCATGAAAGACCGATTTCTCGGGCGCACGAGGGTGCCTGATACCTTCCCTGTGCATAACGGGGATCCTTGTCGATGTCCTTTCCATTGGCTTTTGTTCTTGCACAATTGCATAGTTTTATTGTTTTAAAACAGTTTTCCTCGTCTCCTGTTTTTAAGTAGACTAGGTGGCGACTCCCGCATTTTATCATTGCTTGATTGCTTTTTGTCATGACTTTGCTGACCCTCGCGCATTTGGCCTTTCACACCACGCACGAGGCTATCATCGACATGGTTACACTTACTATCTCTTTGTTTTTAGTATTTCGCTAGAATTGTCATGTTGCCTTCTTATTTTCTCGCTATTTCTTTATTTCCTGGTATTTCGTTATAGTTGTCATGTTATTATGTTGTCACTAGCTTTTGTTGACTTTTTCTTTTCCCGATTGTTATTTGCCTGTCATTGTCGTGTTATTATGGTGTCATCAGGTTTTTTTGCAATATTTTGTTCCTTAATGTCATTTGTCTGTTAATGTAGTGTTGTTTTGGTATCATTGGGTTTCTTTGTGTTATTATTCTGAGAGAAACATGACTGATAAAGTGGGACATGTTATCAACTTGGAGGACTATCTTTGGGGTTGATATAATAATGAGTAAGATGTAGATGGTACTGGAGAAAACAAGAAATGTGTGGACAGTCTTCCTAAAGATACTATCCCAATGGCTTCTGAAGATATCGATCATGTCATTGATATAGAAATTTTTAATGATGAAGTGGAGGTCAATGAAGTATGTTTCGTTGATCTGGACAATCTTCCTAAAGATGTGCGACTAGGATGGAGTTTAAATTATTCGGTAACAGTCTGGAATACTACACGACTTATGCAGATAGTGTAGGGTTTGGTGTGAAAATATGATGTTCCTATAAAATAACTGGTTCAAGTGATAATTCATACAAGAAAGCTACCATTGCTTGCTACAAAGAAGGAAAAAGTTTAGTGAAGTCTTACTACTAATTGTATAGAACGAAACTTTTGACAAAGATAGAATGTTAAGCTCGAATAATGGTTCGCCTACACATTAATGGCAGATACTAGGTAATGTACATATGTGTATGTACCACGAGCATAACTATGAAATATTGGACAAGTCATTGATGCGATTACTATATTCGAAGAGAAAGATGATGTATTTACATAAAAAAGTAATTGTAAACAATGACCGTGCAGGAATACCTATATCCAAGACAATGGCTTCCTTTGTTGTAGAAGCCGGTAGGCATGAACACATGCTGTTCACTGAACAAGATTGTAAGAATGCCATGAAAATAATGAGAACCCTCCAACTTGGTGAAGGTGATGCTGAAGCAATGCATGCTTACTTCCTCCACATGTAACAGAAGAATCAGAACTTCTTTTATATGATGGATTTAGACGAAACAAGTAGACTAAAGAATGTCTTTTGGGCAGATGCAAGATCAAAACTTACATACAAGTATTTTGACAATGTAATATCTTTTGACATGACATATTTGATGAACAAGTGGGATATGCCATTCGACCCCTTCGTTGGAGTTAACCACCATAACCATTCTATGTTACTTGGATGTGTACTTTTGTCGGAGGAGAAAATTTCAAACTACATGCGGTTGTTCAAGATGTGACTAAGTTTCATGCATGGTATTCAACCCAATGCCATAATTACAGATCAGTCAGGAGCCATCATGCGAGCAGTGAAGCATGTGTTCCCTCAAGTGAAGTATCGATTGTGCCTCTAGCACATAATGAACAAAATTCTTGCCTAGTTTGGAATTTTTGATTTTAATAAGAGATAGGCGACAAGGAAGGCTATGTAGAATGTAGTCTATGATTCCCTAAGTGTGGAAGAATTTAAGGATACTTGAAAACAAATATTGTTAAAATACAAATTAAGAAATTTTAAATGGCTAGTGAAGTTATATGAGTTGCGTCAAATTTGGGTGCCTGTGTTTGTCAAGGACACCTTTTGGGTTGATATATCTCTCTACTTGGTTTCAGTATGTTTATTCTTATTTTATGTCATAGTGGTGTCATTACATTGTCATTATGGTGGGTGTCATAATCTGTTACTTTCATGTCACCAAGTATGTCTACAATACAAAGGAGTAAAGGAATGAACGCGTTCTTCAATGATTACATAAATTTCATGGCAACACTAAAACAATTTGTTCAGCAATATGATGTGGCACTTGCTAAGTGTGAAAAGGAAACACAAGTTGAGTTTGATTGTGCTCAAAAGAGATCGAATTTACTTACACAATTTGTGTTCAAAAAATAACTAGTGAAACATACACTTTAACCATGTTTAAGAAGTGTCAAGAGGAGTTTGTCAACATTATATACTGCGAGATTTCACCAGCAAGACAGAATGGTAGTCAAATTATTTATTCTGTGAGTGAGCTGATGACATTAACAGAGCCACCTATTAAGAAAATGTACACGGTTAAATAAGAGCAACACAACATAGATTGGAAATGCAACTGTCGATTATTTGAGCATAGGGGAATACTATGCGAGCATATCTTTACTATGATGAAGAATAGGAGGTTAGATTGTGTCTCTCCTCAATATTTGCTTAATCGATGGAAGAAGAATCAAAACTAGTTGTACGTGAAAGAAACTTACATATGTGAGAGACAGACGTATGACACTTTAGGAAGATATGAAAATATCTATCGTAGATGTTCTGAATTTGTCAAGATTGGAGCTATATCTAATGAGAAATATCTTAAGATTGTCGATGTTATAATAAATGGTCTCAAGAAACTAACTCCCTCTGTATAGCCAGTATATTCATTTTCAGTGACTTCGATATTAGGTATGAAAATATGAAAATACATGTCATCAAAGATGCTCATCCTGTTAATAGATCAAGCCGACCATCCACTAATAGGAGGAAGTCAATAAGGGAAAAGGTTGTTGCCAAGTATTTTCAAGATACTAAAAAGAGAACAAGAAGCAAGCACAGGCAAAAGATCAATTGGACTATGAATTCCAACAATGAATACTGATGACTCCAGTACCGAAAAACTTATCTTAAGATCAATTGTATGAAGCAAAATAGTATGAAAGTAAACTTTTTAAGACTAATTGTAATTTTGCAAGATATTATAAAGCTGTTAATGTATGAAGCAAAATAATATGATAGTAAATGTTTTAAGACCATTTGTTATTTTGCAAGATTTTACATCACTGCCAATGTATCAAGTAAAACAGTATAGAAGTAAAATAAATATTATATCACTGTCAATGTATCAAGTAAAACAAATATTATGTCACTATCAAAGTATCAAGTAAAATACTATCAAACTACTATCAAAATTGCATCAAACTATTGTCAAAGTTTTTGTTTAATACTATCAAACTACTAATAATCCATCAAGTATCTTCCCTCAAAGTATCAAGTAAACTATTATCATTGTACTATCCATCTATCAAGTAAAATTATCTGGTAGTCCACGAGAATTTCTTAGGAGTCTAAGTAATATTGTTGCTCGTGACACATGCATCTACATGGGATCTTCGTTGCATATTCCCATTCCATTGTGCAAACATTCCATCTAATGCAAAACATATGCTGCAAAATTGTTAATTCTTGGTGTAACGCCTCGATCCCGGGCACACTACCAAATCACAGTATCACAAGCATAATTACACAAAATTACAAAACAAATAGAACTATAACTAAGGCTCACCTTCAGGATCACGATGTGCGGCTAGAAACTCCAATTCCTGCATCGGAACCCAGCTGCACGCGTTTTGCACCTGAAAATCAAATAACACACATGAGTGACATCTAAGTCACCCAGTACGCGCCCCAAAACACACAACCACAAATAAAACTCGGCAAAACCAATAGAAACTCGTTTCTTAACATTTTACAAAAAACTTAGTTTTCTCCTTTTAAAATCATCCTTTCTTTGTTAAACAATCACTTAGGAATTCAATCCCAAAACCGAATTTTTTTTCCAAAACCATATCTCTTTTCTTTCTCAAACATTTGGAAATTCATTCCAAAACCACTTTTCTTACAAAACATTCCTTTCAAAAACCTTTTGGAATTCATTTTTCTTTTCCAAAACAATTCCTTTTTCAATATTGGGGATTTCTTCCTAAAACACACTTTTCAAATACACATTCTAACCAGACCCAGCCTAAAACACAATGCCCCATTGGGCTCAAAACAAATCATAAACCTTGGCTGGCAACTGGTTAAAACATCATCATTCTTTTTAGGATTTTAGGACCATTTCACAAGTCCAATCCTGACCCAAAACACATTTCACTTTCTTTATTCATTTCCACTTTTCTTTACTGTTGTTACCTTGATCAGGGGTAACCAGGCACACAAGCAGTAGGCGAGGACATCCTTCCCCAACCTTCCTGCACTGCCGCGATGAGATTCCCCGTGTGGGATGTCACCGCCCTGGCCAACCAGCCTCAATTTCATTTTCACAAGTGCATGGGGATACGTCTCTGTCTGACGCCCCAGTCGGTGACCCGAACAACTGGGTCCAATGACCCAGGCTCAGCCTACACCGTCGGTGACCCAAACAACTAGGCTCAAAAGCCCAGGCTCAGCCTACACCGCTTCAAGCTCGGTGACCCAAACAACTAGGTACAACTACCCAGGCTCAGCCTACACCGGCAGTGACCCGAACAATTAGGCTCAAAGGCCCAGGCTCAGCCTACACTGCTACGAGCTTGGTGACCCGAACAACTAGGCTCAAAGGCCCAGGCTCAGCCTACACCAGCTCAAGCTCGGAAACCACAGTCTTTTTCATAACACATTATTAGTGTTCCATTTCAAAA